>SMLS01067876.1:0-50872 GCA_004785975.1 Popillia japonica
CCCCCCCCCCTCGCCCCAAGTTTGAGCCATTTTTCAGTTTTTATTAATATCTCCAGAATGACAGTAAATATTAACAGATTCTTTTAACATAATTTGCAGCATATTACGCGATCCCAAGGCTGTGGACATCTATCTTCGTAAACAGTTAATCACGGATGATCGAGGCCCCGTATACCACCCATTTTTTAAATTTATTATCTTTTTATCCACTAAAAATAGGTCCTATTTGTGTCGAAAACGATGATGTACATAAAATAAATTTAAAAAAGTAATAATAAGTAATTAATAAGAATAGATATTGAATTTATTTTTGTGTACCTACCTACGTGACTAACAGCATGAAGTGTTCGCAATCAGGTCGGGCATCAATAGAGTATAAATACAACTAAAATGTTTGTAACAATAATAACATTTTCGACACAAAAGAGCGGAATTACAGAAAAATTATAATGTTTCAATACCTGACATATGGGAATGTGGTTATTAAATACATTTGTATTACAATAACGAACAGGATTAATCTATATTCAGTAATCTACATTAGTCGTAGCCTGTATAAAAGTGCTCAAACCACAGATTTTGCTTAGACGACGAACAGCGCACAGTAGCAAGTTTATTACAAATATTACACAACGGTGTAAACTGTGCATCTTTGGCAAAGAAAACACTACAGAATTTTTAAAGAGGCCAGCTTTCTTCGATATGAAAACTGATCTTGAGTTAGGGACTGACGTTTAATAATATTGTTTTTGATGCAAATCTATATCATAGTTTATCACAATCACTGTATCAGAAAAACTTCTAACAACATTTTTCCACAAGCTTAAACCAAATACATCGAGAGATTGTATCATCGCTGTTTTTTGTTTTGTATATTTAAAATGTGTAACGTTTTATCTTCCGGTTCTAATTTCCAAAGTTTAGCAACACAATGCTGAAACCCACATTCAATCAAAAGTACACTGTTTAGCCCGATATTTTCAGTTACCAAGGTTTAGAATACACTTGAGGTGAGCTTTCCAGACATCGAAGAAGAAATATGCATATCTATAGATTTAAACAATGATTGCGCAATTCGAGGTTCAAACGTATCTGTAGACTCGTTTAATAGTAATAATAATAATAAGTTGGGAAAATTGTGTAACTGTGTGCTGTAGAGTGTAACGATTACACAACATCCTCAACAGTTTTCTGACATTTTTAAAGTATGATCACTCTCGTCAGTATTACACATTGTGTCGGTCAATGCTAATAACATAGGGTTTGACTTCATCAACAAAATTTTCGCTTGCTAACTCTAGGTGTTTCGTATCACTGCGTGTAAAACGAGTAATAAATTTTATCTTTTGCCATACAATATGTTGTATTTTTTTAAAATGCCATATCCACCAATGTTCTGCGATACGTCTTTCATACTCAATCGGAATCTGACAACTGTCGGTGTTTCCTTGTAAACATAGGCTGCCTGTTTAAGAAACGCTGTAGATTAAATTATTTTCTGTTTTTAATAAAGTGGTGCTTGTGCTGGTCTTCTAATAAATCGATCTACTTCATATATAGGAACGGTATTAAAATTGTACTGGATGTGAATATTTTCGTGTGTACAATATATGTAACTATTAAATTTGTCGTTTTATGTATGTTTCACAAATACTCAACTGAATTATTAACTAAACATGTTTCGTACTGAAAAGCTGATCTCACATATAGAAACATGCAATAATAATAACACTAATTCATGCTTTAGTATCCCCGATCAGATTGTATTAATTACATGGACTGGTTATTATTACACCGGCCGCTGTAGGCTGTAGACCGACTATGTAGTAGTGCAATGCTGGTAGATATAATTGAATTCCTATTTGATATGCGTCGACTAAGATTTAAAACTTTGCATAAACCACCCACTATACTTATCTGTAATAAATCAAATGTAAAACTTTGTTAACTAGGTCCATTTATTTAGCAATAAGAAGTTACAATATACAGGGTCTTTTGAAACATTGTTAAAAATTCTAAGGGCATGTAGTACGATCGAAAATAAGGTCAAAGGTCATAAATAACATATGTCCGCAAATTATTAACTGTTTACGAGATAACAGCGAGTGTTCTTAGTAATACATGAAAAAGTAAATGACAACATATTCCAGTAAACAGGTGCTTATCTGCTATTGTTTTATGACTAGTTTGTAATACTGAAATGAGCGATATGGTGTTCATGTACGGTCGCGTCAATTACAAGCCTTCGCATGTGATGTTCCACACGGTATTTCAACGACTAAGAGAAACTGGTTCGTTTGAGAAGCGGTCTTATGGTACTTGAAGGCAGAGAATTTCATGTACTGTACAGATAAAAGATCAAATTTTGAATATTATTGATGAAAATCCCGAAACTAGTATTAGAAGAATTTCGACTCAAGTGGGTGTAAGCAGCAATCTCGTTTGGAGAACTCTTCGTGAGCAACGCCTATACCCCTACCATATCCAACGGATATAAGCCCATACTACTCCGGATTATCAAGCGAGAAGGACTTTTTGTTAGTGGTTTTTGCTAACAGCTGCTGATCGGCCGAATTTCGCTAATAACGTCCATTTCACTGATGTAGCTGATTTTACTAAAAATACAATATTTAATTTTCACAACAATCATGTTTGGTATCACGAGAATCCTCATGATACCATTGAAGCCAGGCGTCAGCAACGTTTCTCTCTAAATATCTGGTTAGGCATGGAAGAGGAACAGTTGTTAGGGCCGATTGCTTTGCCACAATGCTTAACAGGTCCTGCATACCTCGAGTTCTTGGAAAACACTTTAACTGAACTTTTGGAAGATTTACCTATAAATATGAGACTGAACCTTTGGCTTATGCAAGATGGCGCTTTCCCGCACTTTACGCATGCTGTTAGGGAACATCCTAACAATAAATTTCCTGGGACATGGATAGGACGAGGAGCTCCCATTGCTTGGCCTCCAAGATCTGCCGATGTAACTTTAGTATCTGGGGTTATTTGAAAAGTTTGGTGTATGCAACACCGGTAACGATCTTCCAGGGTTGCGTCAAATTCAATAACATTTTAATAAAAGCCGCTAAAGCAGATTTATTCTGTAATTGCAATAAAATCGGTGTTATCTAGTAAACGGCTAATTTTCGGCGTGCTTTGTTATGTCAAGCCTACTTAGATGTCCAATCAGTTTGCAATGGCAATTGTTTTTGTTGAGGTTGATGCATTCTGAAGATCTCTGTTGGTTCTATGTTCTCAGAAATGTTTGATCTTGCCTCAAACCATTGAGATTTCCCCTATTTGGATTTTCTTTGCTCTACTTCTCTTTTGAGCTACTCCAGTATTATAGTGATACTGATATCCGGAAAAAAGGTTCCGACCCCATGAAATGTATGTATTCTGGCCACTTCTTGGCGAGTTTGTCTGTTGTTTGTGTGTTCATGCTATAAGTAAGAGCTGCATGGGTAATGGGACAAATAATGCAGCTTTGAGAGTTACTGTAGATTGAGCCCACCACAGAATAAAAGAAGAAAACAATGATATTGGAAATATATTTCAGTTATATCTGTTAACGTTTCGACTAATATATGTAATATACGCAACTACGTGATCATATGTGCTGATGAAGCAATAGACATCCGAAATACCTGAATTCACATTGAGTATTATGCAATGTCAACTCGATGTACGTTGTCATATTCTCATATAGATTATGGAAGTAGTTATAGCACTTTAGCAAGATAAGTTGTAGCATTTAAAAATGCCTAAAGTATAATCTTTAGCAGTTCAATACTGTGGCTATTAATATATCGTTTAAATTTTGCGTGAGGTAGTTTACCACGAATATACTAACCTCAAAGGCAAAGATACCGAGTAGATCGCTCGAGTTTTAAGTTTGTTTTGTAGGCAAAATGGCACGCATTAGAAGCGTAGTAATTTGAGTTATCAATCAAGTAATATCGTACAGTAATTTCATCGTTTGTAAATTCACCTACCATTTGATCTATAATATCAAGCTCATCGACTTATTAAAAGTAATATACTACTTGCGAAAGAATAAAGTTTTCAACTGATCACGTGGTGGCAAAATATCCTTGGAGATCGTGGAAGCCGATTACAAAGGGGGTCCAACGCCGTATCCAGATCACAGTAACCCGGGAATCGAATTATTGAGAACTTATCCCAAGGGCACACTCTAATATCTGGGGATTCCACGCGGTAGCCAAACGGATTCACCATCAGCTAAGTTTATTCCTCATTACATTCTTTAAACTATTATTTACATACCTACATCATATAGTCAAATTTAAATGTTTAAATTTTAAACAACTAAAAGGAAAGGATCATTCCATTTGCTTTTGTTAATCAACGTTTCAGTATTGTTTTTTTATTACATTAAAATTGTATTATATATCTTGTATGAAAAGTAAGGCCGCTTTACTTTGAATATATCGGGTGTCCCAATAGGAACTTGGTGATTTAAATTCCAAATAAAACGCGTAGTATTTAGAAATTCAACGATTTATTAACGTAAACATAAAATAGAAACCCTAAAATTATATGTGGAACAAGATATCGGATAAATGTCCACCATGACTTCTATTGCACACAGCGATTCTTTTTTTAGAATGTTCAATGACTTTATCACACATATGCAAGTTAATCTCGCCGCACGAATGCTATTTTTTAATTCATCAATTGTCTGTGGATTATTTCTGTAGACTCGATCCTTAAGGAAACCCCCAAAGGAGAAAGTCCATCGGTGTTATGTCGCAGGATCTTGCAGGCCAATTCACGTCACCATTACGAGAAATCACACGGCGAGGGAATTTCTCCTGCAGTAAATTTAGAGTTTCCCTGGCAGTGTGGCAAGTGGCCCCATATTGTTGAAAGTAAAGATTGTTGAGGTCCATATCTTCCAAACTAGACAATAGAAAGTTATTCAACATCTGTCGATACCGCTCTCCATTGACAGTTTCTGCTTCTCCATTATTATTCTCAAAAAAGTAAGGTCCAAGAACACCATTGGCCGAGAAACCGCACCATACAGTGACACGTATTGGGTGCATGGGTTTTTCAATAATCTCTCGAAGATTTTCACGCCCTCAAATGCGGCAGTTTTGTTAAGTGAAAATGGGCTTCGTCACTAAATATGATTCGTTTACAGAATTCGTCATCAAATTCATTTTGCTCCAAAATCCAATTGGTAAAGATACGGCAGTGGTGATAGTGCCTCGGCTTCAATTCTTGTGTTAACTGTATCTTGTATGCGTGTAGCCGAAGGCCTTTTGTCAAAATTCGTTGCAGAGATGATCTTGAGATGGCCAATTGCTGTGACCGATGACGAATTGAAGTTTTTGGACTTTCGGTAACACTTTCATTCACCCTAGCGATATTTTCAACTGACCGAACGTTACGAGGACGTAGTGATGTCTTTACATCGAGAACAGAACCAGTTTGTTCAAATTTTACCATTAAATTCCTAATTGCCGTATTGCTGGGAATATGATTCCGATGAAAAGCAACGCGTAGTCGACGAATTGTGTTCGTAATGGAAGGACCAGTTTCATAATAAATTTGAACAATTTGGATACGTTCTTCAGTCGTGAAACGTTGCATGATAACTTTTACAAGTTTTTAGATGACATATACCGAATATTACGTTGCTAAGTTATCTTATTTGAAAATAATGTGAAATTTAAATCCCTAAGTTCTGGTTGGGACACCCTTTGTTATATGTTATACATATATACCAAGAGCTAACTTTTAATATGACGATCCTCTTTATATTAATAAAAAAAAGATGAAAATATAACTTTGTATTAGTTAACACAGTCAAGAAATACGCGCCTGTTACTCTGCTGGGCTGTCTCAAACCATACCATCGCCGTCTAACGACAAGAATTCGCTACTGTCTTTATCTTTGTCTAACTACTACAAAATGCCATCGACAGATCGATCTTTGCAATCAAATCAATTCGACAAAGCCCTCGTTCCGTACTACTGCGAGGCGACGGGGACGAATCGTTGGACATGCGTAATTCATTTCACATGATGCCGGCGTTCGATTCATTTCGTTCAATTCTTCATAAGATGTCGCTGGATATTAGGGTACGGGGTTTTAGTTTTATAACGGTTAGTAAATCTTGATCGCGGGCAGTAATTATTAATACACTGAAATCTGTTATCAGTTACATTATCTGATCACGATATAAAAGTAAGACTGAATAAAAACAAATAAATGCTACATATCGCAGTTTACTGCATTTTTCAGTTATCAAATGAGTATTGTCTTAGGTCAGGTCGCGAAGAATATCCCGGTGTATCTCACGCATAATTACGGATTTCCAACACCAATTTACATTCATATATTTCTTATGTATCTTTTTATATCATACATAATTATTTTTCTTTATTATATGCAATTATCTGAAGACATTTCAAATATATTAAACATATTAGATTTTTCTAAATTAGCTTTTTTTTCTCAATATTTTTTTTTATTTATTTATACGCAGTGTTTCCAAATTTTATTACGCGTTTAATTATAGTGGATAAAAAATTGGTGGCGTCCAGGAAAATTTTTATCAATCCAGGTTTGAACCCCGACCTTGGCTCTCCTTTTATATCTGGCTGCCGTAAGCATGGTAAGCGCTATTTTGTAGCAGTTATAAAGTATAAATCAAATTTCTTCCTTTTTTTTGAAATACCTATCTTTATTTCTGTACTAAATACATTACTACAACAGCCGCTAGGCTGATATTAACTGTAAACTAATTGTACTTTACTGTAAAAGAGCGCTCTCACAGTAGTTACACATCTTTCAATATAAAAGTTAGTCTTTCATTACAACATAAAACCTTATATCTATTTCTTAAAATTTGTTGAATTTATGTATTTTCTTAAAACTTCAGGTTTTTACTTATATTTTTTTCAACAAATATACGGTGAGAACCTGTCGATTACATTGACAGTTTATAACTGTATGTTTCTAATGAAGTAAATTAATGTACATAAATAATGTTTTTCGTACCATAAAGTATGCTGAGTAAGTTAAACAAACTTCTACGCAAGCACTAACTGTATTATACATAATTGCATGCAGAGCGTATTGATACATTGCCGCAACTATACATAAATACATAGCATATACTAGTTAGATGGTATCTTTCATTTGAATGTACCTAACTTACTTGTTTGTTGTACGTGTAACATGGTTCATATTAATTGTGGGCATTAGTCTGTGTCTTGGCTTTTATGAAATCTGCTTTCGCTTTTAGCAACTCCTTTATGTATGTATATTTAACGCTATTTGCACGTCTACTTTTTCTTCGCCTGGAGAGAAATACTTTTGCAAACTCTTCTTTCTGAAACTGGTTGAAATTTAAATTAATTCTGTTTTCTAAAAGTTGTTTTATAATGTTTGAAGGACGGGACAATATTACATACAATACAGAAAAGAAACTTGTTTTTTTTAAATAAATATTGTTGTTATTTTTACAAGTAAAATACATCTCTTTCTCAGACATAACATCTTCGTGGTTAATATAATATATGCAATTAATTACTTCTATATCTCAATTGGTCAAGAATAAATATGATTCTATATAATATAATTTCAAGTATATTATGTAGAACGAATGTGTGAAATGTTCATTTCTTGCGAAAAAAAAATGGGTTGGTCCAATCAAGGAATTGGCGTTCTAAACAAGTCGGACAAGTAAAAGCGATGAAGGTAAGGGCTGCTATTCGAAGTCATTCTGATGCAGCCTGGTAGACAGAACTTATCATATTCAATACTTAACACTCTCGTCGCCAGTGTAACATTAATGTACACCTTTGTTATTACGACAGTGTAACATTAATGTGCACCGACAATCACTCGTATAAAAATGGGGTCTAACAATACTGTTGAAACAATATTACGTTTCGTTGATTTATTCATATATCGAACTTTAACCTATGGCGATTTTTTAGCAAGTAGTTTGTACCGGAAAACAGGTACCCATTTGATTATGATGGTTAAAGAGACATAAATTGTTATTTATGTGTTTTTATTTAAAAACCAAACGATAAAATAAAAAAAAAACATCAAAAATAAATGTTTCCGCTGAAGCTAGGCAAACTCCAAACCTCAAACAAAACAGCTAATGGTTCGCATTGAAATAAGGCTTGCAATAACGAAGAAAGTCTTCATATGTGGCACAAATGTTTCACGCCAAAGAAGTTCACTTTCTTTTTCCATTTATTACTACATTTGTCTTTCCATACTTCTTGTAGTACTCGCAGCCACACTAAGTGATATGTTATGTGGAACAAATGGAAAACAGATTTAATAGTGCACGGAGAAAAATTTATAGTATTTGTAAGTATAAATATACTGCATTTTAGTATAATTTATTGCTATATATAGGACAGCAACATAGCATACTAAATTTAACAATAAATTTATTCCTGGAAATTAAGTACCTATTATACTTCAATTTACTATATTTTATAGTAACTTTAAGTAAATTGCTTGGACTACAATTAGCAATAATTTGTACTAACAGATTTACAAAACCTTTTCACAAACACAAAGACCGCGTCATACTGCATCTCATTCTTTTTACGTACGAGCGCCTTAAACCTTCTCTCTCTCATTTCATTAGTGTTCCAACGTGCATAAATTGAAACTACCTTTATTTAAAAACCAATATAAATACTTTTAAAAACCAATGAACTAGTTTTGCTAGATGTTGTAAATTATTTTTATTTAAAAATTTCATCAAATGTAGCAATCCTTTTGTTTTAATCTTAAAGCATTTTGTTTTAAGATTTTAGCAACAAAATTGTTGTTGGCCATTAAACACAGTGTTCGTAATTTTAATACAATTTATACTATTCATAAGTATAAATTTCTAAATAAAATGTTTTGCTGTCACATTTTTCTCAGTGTGGTGTACAAAAACGTTACACTTGACGCCGATTAGCACTCTTTGTCCTAGTGGTGTAACATTTTTGTGCACCATCTCAACAAGAATTCGAAAGAAACTCCTACAAATAAGATAAAATGGCATTACACAACAAATTATTAAAAAAAATGGCTTTGGATGACAAGGGTGTGTTAACGTCTGTTATAGGTTTTGCTATAGTAAGATAATTCCGTAGTTTATATGACGCATATCTACCACAGGAATTTTTTCATAGAACCTGTAGCGAATTATAGCAAATATTTGACGATTTTTACTTCAAAACTTTGCTGAGATTTTTGGAAGCTATCAATATTTTATTCAATATTGTGTATAAAAATCCAATTATAATGCCTATAACAGTAAGAGAGAAAATTATCGTCTGAGGGAAATAGGTTAATTAAATGCAGAGTGATTGTACATACATAACCGTTACGATTGAATGCCATTAGTAATAATGTAACTTACATTGTAAAGGTTTGAAGTAGGTATATAGTTATATCAGCAACTCAATTGACAAACACAAATTATTGTAATATAAGAACAAATTGCTCCCGAGAAGCTTTACTTAGAACTTACGGCAAAGCTCCCGAAAACTTACAATATAGCAGCTATTGAATGCCATATACCCGCCATATACTTAAGTACATACATATGTTATACAACATATGTAGAACGGCAATTACCCTTGGTATTGCGCAAGGAAAATTTTCCCAGCAATCGATTTTAACGACTGTATCGTCCTCTTAACGGTATTTCCTTTTACCGATAATGTGGTTTATACGGCAGTACAATAATGAAAAGATTGGTATAGCGACCTACTTTCTTGTCAGCCATTCTTCAAATAAAACTTCTTCGGAAAAACTTTCAGCCAGTAAGTGCGATATATTGCTTACTCTTCATTCTCGTGCTAAGATACAACTTGAAAGTATTGGATAATTGCAAATAGATTTTAATGTAGCAATGTTAAGAATTTTATAAATTGGAGTTAGTAAGTAAACGAGGTAATGGTTCTTAAGACAATAAACAATTAACAAATTAACTTGGTATATTAAAAATATGTGAATATGGCTTGTTTGGACAGTACCTCTGAGGTAGCAAATGTTACCACTAGGAATCCATTTCTCATTTTCCTAAGCATATCGTCCGCGGTGCTTCATTAGTCATTTAGTAAGAACATTTTTGACAATACTAAGAACGGCCGACCTTTCAGATGATTTGTATTTAAATTTATATTAGATTACTTGAAACTAGATATAAAGAGCAGGTAGCAGTAGCGTAACATCTTATTAAGAACTGACATCACCTCGAAAAAGATATTCGCAAGTTAGTAAAAGCAATTAATTCCCCACGAGAACGTGGTGCGTATGAAAGCCTGTACATAAATACAAAAATCTAACGAACCGGGAACCGGCAATTGTAGTTCCGTCTTGTTTAAAATTTTAAGAAACTTCGGCCGTTCTTAACATGTGTTAGCGATTAGATCAGTTTCAGGCACGAATTTATTGCTGTTTTGTAAAAACTTTGTACAAGAGTTGTTATTTAAACGTTAGTTTGTAAAATTTTTACTCATTCCGTATTCGGTTGATAATGACGACCCAAGTGTCCTGAATTAATGTAGTACTTATGGTATCTGGCAATATCGGAATTTATCTGTATTAGCCAAACAATTATTTTGTCAACTCTATTTCTTAGATACCTCCAAGAAGTGTTACATGTTACTACACACATATTAATTTGAAAAATGTCGCTAATCTCAACTAGCGATGAAAACATAAACAAGATCAAAGAGATTGTAATTTTCAATTGTCAATTAATTTAGACAGTGTTGGTACATCAAAATGATCAATACAAACCAATTTAAAATTAATGCATACCATGTTCTTCGATTACCATGATATTGCCCATGAAGCAGCCAACAAAAAATATTGGTGGACTATTTATATCCTAAAGTAAATGTAATAAGAATAAATTAACAAAAACTGCCAACATGCTTTCTTTCAGGATATGCAATGTAAAACAAATATTAGCGAAAATTAGACCAAACACAAAAAGCTTCCATGAAATGAAGATGCCTGTTACCTAAATTTGGTTAATCTTTCCTGTAGAAGAAAAGTCATAGCAATATAGTGGTAAATTAAGTATTTTTAATCAAACAATGTGATTAAAACAGCTAATTAATAATTTATTCAAAGTTACTAACAATAGCCTTAATATATGAAGAATTTCATTTCTCTGGATAACGCCTAGTGCAATTTTGAGACAATTTACTTGAATCTATGTAATCAACTAATGCTTGAACAAAGTACGTATAATTCATTGACAACAAACCTAGAGCGGATCTCTGTAAAATTCAACTCGTCGAGCGGTACACTGTTTCTAAAATCTATGTACATATGTATGTGTTTAACAAACAACTGGGAAATCCGCTCCAGTCAGTCGTTTGGCAAATAGTACTAAATAATTAAATGAGTTAGAAATAAATAATAGTCGTTAAATATTTGTATGTACTCATAAAAGGAGAACACATGACGAACGCAATTTATTCTTAATTTATCGATTATGGTGAAGAGAACGAGTACAAGAATTCAAAGTGAATACCAATTAGTCAAATATTCTGACGATGCCTAGATACCAACGACATCTAATAGGATCATTGAAAATTTAATCATCGGAAATCTGAAGTTTTTTGTTAGCAGCGGGGAAAGGAAGAGATAAGAACACGAGTTATCAGTTTTACATGCCTACCTTAAGAAGTGAATCATAAATTAAGATTTATTTAATTGTATAAACAAGAAAAACTATTCCAAAAATTTATTAAACCAAATAAAGAATCGTTATAAATTCTCGTAGCACATCCTATCTTACTTCAGGAGCTTAAGCCTTCGATATTTTATTTCCTAAATAATTTTGTTTGGCCATGATATTTTATAATATTCATTTTTTTTATAAATTTATTTATAATATTTTAATATTTATTTCCGTTTTCGTAAATATGTACCTATATATACTACTTAAAAATGACGCGAGACTATTGAAAAAATTATGATCTATAGGTTGGACCATTAAAGTTCCAATTTTTGTCTCTAGGGAAAGTAACTGCTGTGTTCAAATCTAAAATTTGTATTATTTCAGAAATAATAGAATGAGATCTAACTTTGATATCATCAATTCAAACCCAGCTTAAGCGTAGATGATTTTTTTTGCGTAATTGTCATAATTTGGGAAAGAGAACATCATGTATTTTACCATGTTTACTATTTTCGTAACCATTTAACCTGTATGAATAATCCTGCAGTTGTTTCATAGAGAATAGTGTGCACTTTAGAGAGTTCTTCGTGGTGTTCAATAAAAGGAACTTCCAACTGAGAGGTCTTATTTAATGTGTGTTTAAGCTGCTTCAACAATCGTGCCCGTCATTCTGCTCTGCGAGATGTAAGGCGCTAAACTTGGGAAATTCTGGCATTAGACCCGGTTACAGAACCGCGTACACTCTAAAATTGCAGGCTTATAAACTTCTGTGAAGCAGTAATGGATTTGAGATATGCTTCTAAAATCTGGAGATGATATAAAACTGCTTCTTTTTTTGTACGATTTGATGTTTTCTAAATAAATTATTAATGTATCTAGATGCCTATCATATTTAAAAATGTCAGATGATTTAGAATTATAAGAATAATAATGAAGAATATCGTTACAAGTATGCTGAAGCTAGAATGTAATTTATAATAGGTACAAAGGTCCTTTTCCAGACATTTACATATTCGTTTTTGAAAACCTCTGCCAATTCTGGGCAACATCTTCGGAGTTAAAGTTTCAAAAGCGTTTCTTATTCGTATGTCTATATCAGCTGATGTCGGAGGCGGAATATAGACAATCCCTTTTACGTATCCGCATAAAAGGAAATCTGGTGAAGTTACTTCCTGAAACTGGTTTAATAGTCTCTCAAAAACGGCGGGCTTAGGATGATTTCTTACAGGAAACCTATGAGCATAAATTCGAGAAGCCAATGAAAAATTTTATTTATATTCTCCAAGAATAAAGGCCATATTAATGCGCTCTTCTATACTGTAAATCTTCATTGTGAGTAAGCAACACCACACCAATATTCAAATATTAACGATATCCCGACTTAACTCCACCAGACTTCTTTTTATGTGGATACGTAAAAAGGATTATCTATAGATAATTCTTTATTATAATACGCCGCCGAAACCACACGATATAAAAATACGTACTTATAAGAAACGCTTTTTAACTTTAACCGTACAGATGTTGTCTAGAGTTGGCAGGGGTTTTCAAAAACGAATATGTAAGTGTTTGGAAATGGACTGTTGTAATACTTCTAAAAATATTCTTCATTATTATTCTTATAATTCTAAATCATCTGACATTTTTAAATACCACAGGCATCTAGATACTTATATGTATTAACAATTTATTTAAAAAATACCAAATCATACAAAAAACTATTATTTGGCGTATTCTGTAAAAATACAAATCTTTGGTACAAATAGCATTCGATAGATAATTAAGAACTACATTTCCTGATAAGTTAAAAAATATGGCGTCCTATTTAAATTAATCAAGTTATAGACATTGAAAGTTCTTACTTGATTAATTCTAATTTTTGGACAGCCTGTATAAGATGGCAACTTTGTTATAATTGGAATATAAAATATGATTTATTGGTCTACTTCATTGTAAATTTCGCTTACCTAACTTAAATACATACTTCTTAAGTATTTGAAATCTGCAAATAAGGTTCGATTTGGAGAAAATTTAAATTACTGAAGAAACCTTAAGGTGTAGGTATTATAAACCTACTTGAAACAGCCACTTACAAGGGAACACCGGCGTGTGTCCGTCCTTCCGATTTCAATAAAACTTTATAGATCGAAAGAGTACCTCAAACTAAGAGACACGTATTTTTTTTATCTGCCTATCCGCACGATTTTGGGGTACAACCCCCTCCAAAGTTTGGGCGATTTTTCAATTTTTGCAAATATTTCCTAAACTATAACAGATATTAAATTTTTTCTTAACATAATTTGCAGTATATTGCATGGCCCTAAGGGTGATGTCGTCCGTATTCGCAAAAAGTTAATAACGGGGTACCCCATACCCCCCATTTTTTTTACATTTTTTCTTTTTCTTATTCATCAAAAGGAGGCCGCTTTTACATAGAATACGATGATGTATAACAAGTTTACAAAATTAATAATTGTAAAAATAGAAAAATAATAATAGAACAAAATTAATAAACTTGTCTATTGATATATGTAAATCAATGAACTATAACAGATATAATTTTCTTTCCTTAACATAATTTCCGGCATAATACATGGTCGCAAGGTAGATATCTTCACAAAAGGCTAATAACGGGGGACGGGGTACCCCATATCGACGGAAAAAATAATTCACGACATCGATTTTCGACGGTGGGCTTTAGAAGCTAAAGAAAAATTGGACACGAATCGTTTAAAGCAGAACATTGGTGGATATGGGGCTTCAAGAAGGTACATAAAAGTCTATCACGTAAGATAAGAAAATTTATTACTCGTTCTATGCGTACTGATATGGAAAACCTAAAGTTAGTAAGCTATACTTTTATTAATGAAGTCAAATCTTATATCACTGACATTGGCCGACGCAATGTATACAACGCTGATGAGAGCGGATTTAATCTAGAAGTACATTGCGGTCGTACTTTAGCTGTGAAGGGTGAGGAAACCGTTGAAGGTATTGTGCAATCCTTGCACTCTACAACTCATGGTTACACAATTTTGCCAGCCATTTCTGCAGACGGCCGCTTACTTTCACCACTATTTTTAGTATTAAAGGAATCTACGAATACGTCTGGACCTCGAGTTGCGCAATCATTGTTTCGACCTATAAATGTGCATATTTCTTCTTCTGGCTGACCGATGTTTTTCTCTCGAATACCGGGCCAAAGAGTGTTCTTTTGATTGATTCTTGGAGTGGGCATTGTGTTGCCGAACTTCAGCAATTAGTGCCAAAAGACAAAACTTTGAACATTTTAAATATACCAAAGATGCGCAGTCTACACCCTTGTGTAGTGTTTGCAATAAACCAGCTATTGTGCGGTGTTCATGGTGCAAACAAAATCTGTGTTTTCAACACTTTTACATTCATTATCACTAGTGTAATACTTACATAGCTTACTTACTATGTGTATATTAATCTTGTTCGCTATTGCAATACATATATACCAATAATCGCATTACAGTATGTCATGTATTTAAACATTTATAATATACATTTTGAGTTATTATTAGTATTAATAATTTTCTAAATTTATTATACATCACCGTTTTCCATGTAAAAGCGATCTTTTTCTGATGAATAATGAAAAAATTAATTATTAAAAAAATGGGAGGTATGGAGTACCCCGTCCCCCGTGATTAGCTTTTTGTGAAGATATCTACCTTGGGACCATGTATTATGCTGGAAATTATTTTAAGCAAAGAAAATTATATCTGTTATAGTTCATTTTATTTATATCAATAGACAAGTTTATTAATTTTGAAGCTTTATTATTATTTTTCTATTTTTACCATTATTATTATCTAAACTTGTTATACATCATCGTATTCTATGTAAAAGCGGCCTTCTTCTGATCAATAAGAAAAAGAAAAAATGTTACAAAAATGGGGAGTATGGGGCACCTCGTCCCCCGTTATTAATTTTTTGCGAATACGGACAACGCTACCCTTAGGGTCACGCAATATGCTGCAAATTATGTTAAGAATAAAATTTAATATCTGTTATAGTTTAGGAAATATTTGCAAAAATTAAAAAATCGTCCAAACTTTGGAGGGGGCTGTACCCCAAAATCGTGCGGAAACGCAGATAAAAAAATACGTGTCTCGTCTTATTTTGAGGTACTCTTTCGATATGTAAAGTTTCATCGAAATCGGAGGGGGACACCCACCGTTGTTCCCTTATTTGTTTGATCGGATAATCCAAAAATGCAATAACATTCATAGTGCCTCTTACAAAAAAACACAACTTTGATACTTTCAGAGTTTTTGGGACAGCCTGTATAATATGAAAATAATTTTAAAGAGTACCCGTAATAAACCTGCATATATCCCAAAAATCAAACTGTTTGAAAGTTTTGGTGTATTTTCGCCACAATATTCCGTGCCGTATAGCGTGAATAACCCCTTATACCATAGATATGTAACATACATACATATGTATACTGTCCTCGCAATATATCTTGACAACGGTGAAAGTCAATTAGTGCAGATGAAGGAAGAGTAGATTGCGTTTCATTTGTTTGCTCTATGCAGTACTGCAAAAGCTTTTGATAACTTAACCTAGAGATTACAGCTAGCAAGAAAACAGTGTAAAATAAAAGTGGAATTTTTCAGGTTACAAAATATACGTAGATCAGTGAAAGCACATCTCTGCATATGCATGATCTATCTGCCAAAGGAATTAAGTACGCGCATATTTCGTCCAGTGAGTAGATTTGGTCTGCGATTCTAATGAGGTCATTGCAATTAAAATCATAAAAAATACACAGCATCTGCCCATATACCGTAGCAATTAGAGATGTTTTGTCATGTTCAGCAGTGAGCGTTTTAGTTTGGATGTTGGAAGTGTACTAATAATAGAAAATCCATTATCAGATCTATGTATATATGAATGGAAATCTAAAGCGATTTATGGCAGAGCTGTGCGTATAACTGTGCAATAGAATTAAGTTTTTAGTTTAATTTATATTACTTGCAACCGTAACTATTGGAACTATTACTGTAATAACTGCTTTGAAGGTGGAGTGTAATTATATGGTGTAATTATATGGTTTTATGGTTGTTTCCCTAAACATCTGTGTAACTAATTCAATATAAGTCGCATTTTTCTTGTAACACAATTACACTTACAATTAATGACATTAGAAGCGTTACACCCGGATCGAATCATTTGTTTAACTTGATGTTTTTGGAATGTGTTTTACATCAGAAATAAAACGATAACATCTGCAAGAAATTTTATTAACATATAACACGACAAAAATGAATAATGTGTTTGGCGGCCCCTTAGCTGAGTACTCCCCTGTACACGTCTAGGCATCGACAAAAACAACTTAAACTTCATTGACTAACTGCGCCAAAGTTTGTGGAGGATGAGGAAGTGGATAGTCTTCTCCCCATGATATTCCATACATGTTCGATGGGGTTTAAATTCGGGAAACGTGGTGGCCACCGGCAAAACATTAACGCCTGCTTCTTGGAGAAAGTCTATAGTTCGACTAGTAATATGGGGACGTGCATTGTCTTGCTGAAAAAGGAACTATGGACGGCCATTCAGATAAGGTAGTAAAGTGGTTTGTAGGACATCATCAACATAACGCGCAACTATCATACTGCCTCGAATAAACAGACGTGGTGACCGATTTCCATAAGCAATAGCCCCCCAAACCACTACACCAACAGTCCTGTATACATTCTTCTCAACACCAAACTCGTTGTACCACTCTACAGCCAGTTTAAGCGTTGCAGTCGAAGGACGCACTAATTGTGGATGGTATGAAAAAAGTCCAAAGTCTCGAATGCGGCGATATAGTGTACGCATAGTAACAGGTCTACCTCCCTCTCCAAACCAATGGTCAGCGATTTGACGCGTTGTCGCAAAATGTAGCAAAACGGTCTCGTAGTGCTAGTTGATGGCTAGTTGTCTGAAGCGTCTGTCTTGACGCTCTGTGATCCTCCTCGGTTGGTTGACCAGTTGGCCTTCTTTGTGTTACTCTACCTTCTTTTGTCCACACACGAGACACACGCATTACCGTCATTGCAGTACAATTAGCAGGACAGCCAATTTCGCGATAGGACAAACCAACATCTCGATGTGCAACAATTCTAGCCTTGTCAAAAGTCACTAACACGGTCATAATTTTGACGTGCTCGAACTCTATACATTTTGTTAGGCTTATCGCTTGTAGACGAACACGCACTAACTAAACTTCTCTATATTCGTCAGCTCTCATGAACATGACTCTCTTCACAGAAAAGTAGTACTAGTTTTTCTTTTCGCAAAAAGGATCAATGATAAAAAGTTGAAAAAATGTAATACTATCGGCTGTTACTTTGTGAAAATTCATGATAATTGAATGAATGAGTAAATTAAATAATACTCTGGATTACTTTGTAAAAAAAATCACCTATATTTGAACACAAATGTGTTCAAATATAGGTGAGTTCGAGAGTATTATTTAATTTACTCATTCATTCAATAAAAAGTTGATATTATTATCATAGCATACTAAAAATATAGTCATCTTGATGACAAAAAACCAAGTTGAACAAATTACTCCTTCTTTATGTACATATGTCTTCTTCTAGATCTATTTAATAGGATTCCATAAAGAAAGAATTGATCGAAACCCGAAAGAAGAATAGATAACATATTTTTTTTGTCATCATAGTAAACAGTGTGGCAAAAGCAGTCGAAATATGTATATTATGAAACTCGTCCGTTTGTCCCTTTAAAGTATTTCCAAAGTTTCCAGAATTCTATTTAAGCATATAATATACAAGAAGTTTAATTATTTCGGACTTTCGCGTATTCAAAGTGAAACGATTCGTGCATCGGACGCATTATCAAACAGTTCGTTCGCGTTTCTCTTCCGAGCATAGAAGCCTGCACCACCTCCCTACCAACTTGGTGCTACTAGACAACGTTCGCATTCAAAGTACAACTTATCTGACAAATTAGTTTAATTTATGCGAACAAGTTTTCGGTGACCGTGGGGGACATTAGCATTTCTATTCCCAAAACACTCGCAAATCTCGTTCAAGGGGTCTCCTTATTGTTCCTTTTAATATGGAACGGGAACGAGGCGAGGCGTTGTGTCGCTGTAGCGGTGTGTTGGCGTTATCGTTACACGACTGACCCCTTAATTTGTGATAGCGTTATATTAACGCTTGTTCGCGTAACAAGTCCTCCTTGTTCCGCCGTCAATTAACAAATTATTGCTCCCGCTTGTTTTGTTAATATACGGATTAAACTTGCGCGCAGGAAAAGAATTGAGGTGCAACATGTGTTTCAAATTGATTACAGTGACCGTTTATTAAATTTTCATCTTATTTAAGAATCCAATGCAATAAACTGAAATCACAATGCGACAGTGATGTGGTGTGTAATATAACACCATTATCTGTAAGAGTCCTCTCTGAGAATAATTATAAAAATAAAGAAACAAAACACAGAACGAAGAGTACTAAAGTTTATTTTACTTACTGTAGAGAAAGGTCAAGTTTATACTATATTATCACCCCTTATTATCGGATTCAACCGAAAGTCCTTGAATGTTAACAACAATCATAATATAAAATTCACAAACTTAGTAACATGTTGACATAAGATATTTCAAAGCACGTATACATTTATTATTATCGCTGTAAATCAGATGAAAAAATCGATCGTTATAGAACCGTTCATGTGAAAAATTGCGTTAAATTGATTACATTTTATAGAGAATTGAGCACTAATTAAAAATGAAGCTTTTCGGATTAAAATGCCAGCGTAGACTGCTACTCTTTCATTTTATCTGTGTTAATCATTTCGCTTATGTATGCATACTGCGTAAATATCGCCAATGTGAATATGCTCATTTATTTGGGCAGATAAAAACTGAAACGTGTTGATGACAGCGAAGTTTCCGTTTCCTTTGTTAATAGAATTGATGTAGTACAATTTTCGCAAAATCTCATGAATTGAGATTTAGCGTTTCTTCCAACTTCAGTTATACGAAATGTAAATTTGAATTATTGATAATTGTGGTGATGTTACTATACTTGAACTGTTGCTCATGTGTTATCTGTACGTATAGGAGAGACCGGGCTAAATGACAATTTTTTCAAGCATTTAAATGAGTTGTAAATCTTGAAAATTGGGCAAATAATCCTGGATCATAATGTAGTAGAGACCCAAAGCTTCAGCTAAACTTTAACATGAATTATTGTGTTGGTTTTAGTGTAATGGCGATTCACACGAGGTAGGAGCTTCTATTTAAATTTAAATTTAGTGATCTAATGTGCTAATTTTCAATTGTTTTAATAAATATGAATAAAAAAGCTATTTAACAAAAAAGAACTAGATTGATTATTTTTAAACTTAATATTTTATTAGCTTCTCGATTTTCTTTTAGTCGATTCGATTCGTTGTTGTTGCTTTCTCCGGTTTTTTCTTCTCTTCCGATTTCTCCGCTATTTTGGCTGGTGACAGTTTATTTATCCATTCTTGTTCAGCAGGAACTTCATTCTGGAAAGTGTCATCAATGTCAGTCAGCTATGGCAGTGCTTCTATTTTTTTTCCACGATTGCTGCGTTGAGAAGCTTTCGGGAATGAATTGGTGGATTCTAAAATTTCATTCAAATCGCCACCTGTATATTAGTGGCGTAACTACGTCAGTTGCTGGAATATAGTTGTCGTGAGCAGTTTGTAAATCTGCTGCAACTTGAGGATTTTGGCATTGCATTTGACTTAGTTTTATTGCAGCCGCTACTTTAGCATACAATTGTAAAATCACCGATTGATTCTTTCAAAATGTTTAAAATAATAGAATGCTGCTTCCAACCACGTACCCCATCGTGTAAGAATCGGTTGGGGCATTTTGAATGAAATAGCCTAATCCGTTTGAACATATCGAAACAACACAATACATTATAGTACTAGTTTCTGACGATAGCCCGCCACAGACACTGCTATCTGGAACAGGCACACTCAAAGCCGACCCATATTAGAGCGGATACCCCTTCAGAAGTTTGGAGATCAATCGCGGACTAACAGATTGAGAATATTAGCAATAGATCTTATTGTTTGTAGTGAAGAGAGGCAGCCAAATCTCTGATGACCCATTTGCAATCTATTCTAATCCAACCTAATCTACTGTTAATTACTACTTCCAATATGGTACCTGAGTAAATCCGTCCTAAGATTAAAGCAGATGTTTTGCCATCACCCACTAGTATTATGTGAGCACAAACTGGCTAAGCCATGAGTCCTGCTATTAACAACATAGGGTTAAAACATAGGGTTAAATAATATTGATAATATGGCTACTTTTTAACAAAATAGTTTAGTTAATTTGTAATTCCAAATTTGTTTCAACTGGAAACTTGGCTGAAACAAGGTTGTACCTGAGCCACAACAGAAGAGTATAAGTTCATTTTTTTTAAGATGTCCAAAGCAACAACAAAAATGTTGCATAACGAGGAGTGTAAACGTAAAACTGCCTAATACTGCTGTTAAAAATGTTCTAAAATTGGACAAGCCCAGAACGAAATACAAAAATCTCAACTGGTGACCAATGACATCTCAAGTTTTCATGCAATTCTTCTAAAGATGGGCGCCAAATATCTTTAAACCTATTGTCCAGAGCAGCCACGTGAATAAGTTTGAAAACGTTGGTAACCAATAAAAAATAAGTTCTGTTTAAAGGTCTACTTCATAGACAGATAGTAAACGTGGTTAGATCTTTCGGATTTAAGTAACGGCAAATGTTAAAGTTACAAATTTGAACATTATACAGTTTTACAGAGTTTTCAAACCAAAGTGCGGCGCGGCGTACGATTAATATCGCATTTTGGTACAATAGATCCAATTTGTACACAGAAATTGGATTCAATACAATACGGAGTTTTCTTTTCGTTTTGTTTTATAAACAATGTAATACTAGTGATTAAATCGAGAAAAATCGAAACGTCCAGTAGGGAACGAGAAAGGGGTTGGCAGTACCCATGTCGAGATATAGCGCGGGACATGATATTATATCTATGACATTTCTCTATGTGGCTCGCTATAAATAGAAATGTAACGAACAGTAATATATAACCAGAAACCAGAACGTGTTGTAGACATAAATCATATATTGTAACGGCGGTCTGAAGTGAACACTCTGCTGTACGTTGTTTCATGATACCCTGAAATTAAAGTCATTATTTATTAGACTGAATTTCTAGAAAATTCACATGCGATTTGTAAATTAGAGCGCCCTATATCTGCAGAAGTGTGTGTATGATGTTTGCGTTTTATATAATTCTTACTTCAACGACATTCATAACAGACACGCACACATACACAGCCACGCAACATATCACATGGCTGACCATTATATGTAATACAGTTAGAACAAAGTTTTACTTTTCTAATTTTGGTCAATGTAAATGGCTAGCTATATTACATACATACACGCTCGAAATATTTAGCGGTATTGTATTTAGCTTCCACATGTTGGAAGCGCTGCTACTTTACGGAGTGCATCTCTAACAATTTTCGTAACGTGTCATGTTTTGTTTTGAATAAGTTACTTGTAATTTGTAATTAAAATCTGTATGAACTTGTTTCAAATATTCCTCAGATATGTTTTATTTAATTTATATTTTAAATTAGGGATGTTTCTTATACGGAAGTTTAGCTTACAAGTCAAAGCTTAAAGTCAGCATGTCCTATAATATTTTATTAATAAGTAGAGATAAAAAAAACCTTTACTGAAAGAATTTAGTGACGTTGTGAATCATTTTTTTCCAGTGGAACAAGAACGTTGTTTACTTTTCTTCTGAATTTATTAATACAGTTTAGTGTTTTATACCAGCTGACATCGATACGTGGTAGCTTCTTTGCACACATTCCGTTTTTTTGGTCTGTTTTCGTGATAATAATAATAATGTTTATTGCCCAACAGTAAGCACCAATAACAAGTACCAATAAGCAGTAAAATACATATACATATACATAATTAAGAATATATTCAACATACATATGTATATGTAGTATGCAATTAACATATAGCACAAAATATTACAAACGGTTACGGAAAATGTGAGCATTGTAATAAAATTGTCGACTAGTTTACACATTCTGAATAAAGGAGAGTTCTTCAGTAGATTAGTTCTTGGTGTGAATAGCGAGAAAGGTGATGCAAATCGAGATGGGTGGTACAGTACGTGAAAGTTTAACTCTAGTAGAAGTTCACTTGAGTCAATGAATCCATTTACCAGCTTCTATACCAAACTTGAAGAATACCTCTGTCTACGTTCACTAAGACTATCGATGTCAGTACCTCTTACGGAATAGTGGTGATCAATCTTAAATGACAGGTTCTTTAAAAATCGTCGATGAATAGGTACAACTGTCAGCTGATGACATATATAAAATGGTGACCATACTGTCGCAAACCAGTCTCACAATATCAGCAAATTGTTGCTACTTCCTGTGCATTTCTGAGTTGGCGAGAAATCTGAGATTTCCGCGATCACATATAAGACCCCATGGGCGATGTAAACGTCTGTTGAGTTCAATGTTCTGCAGAAACGGGAAAAAGGAACAAAAGTGCTGATGATAGGTAATAAGTTAGTATAGGGAAAAATTAGGAGTCGGGGAGGTGGACCTCACCGAGTGTGGTCACATGTATTGTTAGTGTAGTAATGAATAAATTAGTTAAGTACCGAAGTTGTGGTTTTGTATTAATGGCATAACAGAGATATTGACAAGGTAAGGTTCAGTTATTTGCTTGACTGTTATAATTTGACAAGCGAGTGCTCCCTCCGAGCCCCCCCCCCCCCCCCCCAACACAAAAACGGGTCGTGACCAGTCCAAACACCTCACAACGAAGGCATAGTAAACGGTCTACAATGTTCTTAGATTGTCGAAGTGCTTACAATTTCTAATAGGTAATAATCGTTTAGAAGTACACGCTGTCAATATAGTTCGTAACTAAAACTTCAGCATTTGTCAAAAGCAATGCCCAGATCTCTAATAGTGTCAGTTTTAGACAAAATTGTGTCGTTGATAGAATAAGCAACATTAGTCACATTAGTTTTGCTCGCATAGGAAACTTGCTGGCACATAGCGACGTTCAACTTCAACATATTAAGTGAACGAACGTTACGATAATCGGTCTATATTATCTTGCAGAAACTTTGCATCCTCTATAATAGTAATGTAAATCTTTACATCATCGGCATGAGCCAATATGGACAGCCTGCAGAGAAGATCATCCAGATATAATATAAACAACAAACGACCGCGGTTGGAACGCCGCGGTACTCCGGAAGTTGAAATTAATGGCGTGGAATAAAGCGCTAATAGAATACTTGATTTGTTCTATTTGATAAATAATTCTTCATGAAAAGTAGTTAACATACCAAACAAATCAAGTTCTTTAACAAAATTTTATGGTCTGTAGTGTTGAATGCGTTAGATAGATTTGTGTAAATTATGTCTAATTGCTTTTGATTATCTAGAGCCTCACTTATAAATTGCGTGATGGTAATTAAATTGCGTGATGGGTACATTTACAGCGCTTTCAATTGGTGTATTGTTTGTAAAGACTACCCTGCAGTTCTTGGTACACTATTTTTGTGTTAATGAACTAGTATTGAGGAAAGATCACAACCCAGAAACGTACGCACTTTCCTATACAGGGTTTCCACGGCCGAATGGGAGTGAATATTATCTTCCTAATAATACTAGTACTAATAGGTATTATAACTGGGCTAACAATGAATATTTCCACCATCATATTACAAAGAAAGTCATTTTAATGAAGCCACAAAATCTATTGCACGTAAGTTCCTGAGGCTTTTAACATGTGAGATACTCCAAGCGGCCAATTTTCTGGCTTGATTAAACTGACTTTCTTTGTACTATGATTGTGGAAATGTTTATTTTTAGCGCAGTTATAGAATGCCGCATTTAAATTTAGATGAAGTAATCTTAGGGAGATAATATTCACCGAAAACCAATTTTATGTAATCTCCGTATATCCCACTCGGCCGTGGAAATCCTGTATATGGTACATCACTCTTATGTAATATGATAAAAACCTGAGACTTACTTCAATATGTAGTTGCATTTTAAAGTTGACATTTTTACAAATATTTAAAATGTATGTATGTAAAATTTTACTCAAAAATTCGTAGAAAAATAATTTTACATTGTGTGTTGATATTTGTGTGCGCTGACAAATATGTAAAAATTCTTTGCTAGCTTTCTTACTTTTCAATGTTTGTTTCTCAACGTTGAATTTGGTAAAGTATGCTGTGTCTCATCATCATCTGATAACACGCTACCAAAAAGAGCAGAGATGATCAGTGACACCAACACAGAGCCCCATACACACATACACATAGAATACGTTATTATTGTCCAGAACATAGAATAGTTACTCTCACCAAATATTGCACCTATTACAATGGCGGACACCGCATTAAGTACAAAAATTTTGAAATGTATGCAACAACCACACAGTACTATCATAGACTGGTAAATGCTGGAAATTACGACAAATCTGACAGACTTCAACCAAGAAGACAAGTACAAACTAAGCAACATCTGATGAAAAATTGTATGTACTGTGGTATCGGGTTCGGAGCCCGGTGCGTTCTTTCTGAATTTGGTTTTCTGTAGTTTCCCAAATTCCACGGCAAATGCGGAAAGATAACATCTTAAGTCGGTCTACAGCCGCAGGCGTAATAATAACCCATGGCCAGCCGATGCCCCCTGTAATTGCGCAAGCTGTTGAGGGATGCTAAGGCATGGATTATTATTATTATAAAAACTGGTGCAGCTCAGCCGTTACAAATCAGTAAAGCAAAGAAGAAGCAAGATATTCAACGAGGAGAGAAAGATATGATGATCTATTAGAAAGGGTAAGTCATAGTAAAAACAAAGGTAGTGGGAAAAGGCCAGAAGCTTATGAAAGACTAAACAGATACGACATTATTAAAGTAGGGAATGTGGAAAAACTTATCTTTCCCGTAAGTGAAGGCAGCTCCAATGTTACATTTTACGTCTTTTGAAGAACATTTTACTATTATTCATGGTGCACACTTGTCAATAGGCCATGGTCGTAGAAACACGATGTTAAAAGAGCTTCAAGAAATACAAAAACATTACGAACGAAGTGATGATATATTTAAATTTGTGTGAAGGTTGTCAGAAAAAAATCAAAGGTACGCATGAAAGGGCCTATTGTTAGGACAATGGTATTTCAAGAGACAAATTCAAGATGTCAGGTAGTTTGATTTGACATGCAGTCGCAGCAAATTGATAATGACTTTAAATTTATATTGCTTACTAAAAAGTTAAAGAGCCGAAGAGGTTGCATACCATCTACATAATTGATATTTTTACTATATTTGGTGCTCCTAGGGTACTACAAAGGGATAATGGCCGTGCGTTCAATAACCACATCGTAGAAGAAGCTTGTGCGATGTGGCCGGATCTGAAAGTCGTACACTTAAAACAAATGGTAGTAAATGGTTTGAAGGGTTAGACTTTGTACAATATATGAAAAATAGAGCATTTAATTAAGGTATTAAGTGTACTCCTTACTGTTTGGAACGCCTGTCAAAGTCGTCGTCTTTTCCAAATGAATCTATCGAACATTTTAGATCCGAAGAAGAGCTTCATACTTTAATCGAGACAGTTCATGACGGTTCCCAAAACACCAATAGCGAAATTATTGTCGGTGATGTTGCAAATTCAGCATTAAGAGTTTTATCACTTAGGAACAAACGAAGGACGACTTACACAATTGTATACTAAGAATCTAGTTCGCAATTTGTGAAGAACAAGCTATTTTGATTGACGTTGTTCAAATCTAGCAATATCACTTCGAGAATGTGTTAGAAAATCATCCCTTTCGGGAGGTCAGGGATATCAGCAACGTGTTTGCAAGGGAAAAAACAAGTGCAAATGTAAAAGATCTGGCAAACTTTGTAACTCTAAATATCATAACAGTATGTTTAAATAAGTAAACTTAAAATATTTGATAATTTGTTTGCATTTAACCTTACCTAAAAAAATATTTCGTTTCTCTAGAATATGAGTTGAGTTTGTTTTATATACGTTTTAATAATAATATTTTGTTCTACTTACTCTACTACTCTACCTACTCTCTTTCACCGCGACCTTCCCGGTCTATTGTGATCCAGAGGAAACCTAGAAGGCACCCTCTAACTTTGCCCTCTTTATGAGGCTTAACGTCGTTGAGAGCGGCTCCTGTATGTAGCTCTGTGCTTTGGGATACTCTGTGCCCAAAATTAGAAACCTTGCCCTTGCCAGGCCTTTGCAGTGGCACAGTATATGGACTGGGGTTTCTTCCTCCTCCTTGCAGAATCTGCACATGGCATCTTTCGCTAAGCCTATGTTGTGCATATGCCTATTTAGTCTACAGTGACCTGTCAACAGACCTACTAACATTTTAACAGTTTTCCGGTCTTTATCTAGTAGGTCCCTGGTGAATTCAGGCTTATGTTCTTTTAGGAACTCCTTTGCCTGTCTTTGCCCAGGAGATCTGTGCCACCAATCCCTGGACCTATTCTGTATCCATTCGTTGATGGATTTCCTGATTTGTGATTTGGTGGTGCCGAAGGAAAGGCCAGGCCCGACGAATTGTCTCGACGATCCTTGTCTGGCCAGGTCGTCTGCCGCCTCATTTCCCTTCACGCCCTCGAGACTGGGAACCCAGGCCAAAGTTAGTTTCCTTTGGGAACCCACCTCGTTTAGGGCATTAACGCAGTTCCAAACCAGTTTGGAGTCAACGTTTGCTAAACTAATAGCTTTAAGTGTTGCTTGGCTGTCCGAGAAGATGCCGACGCTTTTTCCGAGCTCGGTCCATCTTTCCACTTCTCTAACGCAATGATGGATTGCTGCTACCTCAGCTTCCGAGGCTTTCCTCCGTATATACCCGCTGTTACACCCATGTTCGGTTTTGGAGCCGTCTGTATACCAGTTCGAGTCCGCTTTTATCGGGCAGCCTTTCTCCCATTCCTTCTTGTCTGGCATTATAACCTGATATTTCCCATTTAGGTTGAATTTCTGAACCATGGAGCCGTTTGGCACCCCCGTAAGGAGTGCCTCCTTAAGTTCATTCATCAGTTTTTGGTATACAGCACCGTGCGATTTACTCATTGGTGCTTGTTTATACGTCAATCTGTATGCTGCGGTGATTATATATAATTACCGGGAATTATTTATAATCACTAGTTTATCACTTGTTTATTTTTTTTTCTTTTATTGGAACTCCTGTTCTGTTGGACAATAAACGCTATTATTATTATTATTATTTCTTGGATGCGTAAATTGTTCTTCGATTACGAAACTACGATCTATCTATTAAAATTAATTCCATGTATTGCATATTATTCTGATTTTTTTGTTTAATATTGGTGCACCATTCTGTTTTATACTATTTCATTATTTTATTCGTACTGCTTAATTAAAACTGTAGGTTGTCGCATCTAGTGTTGTTCACACGACCAGTTACCGTCACCTTTTGATTTCACTTACCCACCTTGTACTTTCGCCGAAATCACTTACAGCAGCGACGAAACGTCGAGTTTGTAGTTTCTTCTCTTCTATTTATTTATCTTACTGTTTAATTTTACTTTATTTATTGGCTATTTATATTTAGACTTTATTTTTAGACTAGAAACATTTTTATATACCTACCACCTACTGACACAACAATCGTAACAACTATTTGTGCATATACGTTAGTTTTCCACACATGCTAACTTACCGCACCAAACTTTTACTAATCATACAGTACATAAATTTAGAACTATAGCGCGGAAGTAGTTCGCCGAGCTTGTAGTTTTGTTTGGTATAGCAAATGTGAAGTTAATCTCTAAATTCAAATAATGTGCCTGAATACGATTCAGTAAACGGACTGGTAACATAAATATGGAATTTTATGCGACGTAGAGATTCTGGGCAAACCGGTAGAACAATTGGAAAAAGACTTCGCTGATTGTAGTGATTTGCATCAAATCCGTAATTAGTAGCTTTGTATATATTGTTGACATGAACAATTTTAAGAAACAGTTCTTTTCTGTAATTACCTATTACTTATATATGTAAGTCGGACATTCTCAAAGACAAACACATATTTGTTATGTTTACGTGAGGCAAAACAACATAGGATCTCGTTCCAATACTTTCTAATCAATTTTCTGTCGAACTGTGCTTAAACCAGTGTGAAAATCGACCTATACAGTAACCTCGGCAACCTATATAAGGTGTGGAGAATATAAAACTTATTAGCTAAAGCAAATTCGACTTTTAGAAATAGAATTTTGGATAAAATTGTAGAAGAATACTGAAGCGTCAGTCATTATTACCAACAGCTAATAACTTTGGCTTGTATCTCGTACACATCTTATACATCACGAGTATACATATATGTGAAATCACACGAGCAAAGTAAGTTCATCTTTCTTTCGTGGAGGTCTATATAGCTAAGCCATCCGTTTCATGCATGATGGGTGTTTCTTCGTGAAAGAAAGGCAAAACAAAGGGCTGCGCTACTGTCAGTTAACCGTGCCGCAAACAAGACGAAAGGATACATCTTCCGGAGCGCGTTATAGATACACGAGCGCTTCAACCCAGAACTAAACGTCTCGCATCCATTTTCTGGTCGATTGCTTGTCAAGAAGAAGGATTTGCATGTCTAGGAGGTGTGTGCGATCTCACTACTTCCCTTGAAATTGCGAGGGCGGGTAGTATGGTATTAGTGAGGTTTTATTACTCGAAAAAGGTCGGTCTGTAATGGGTTGTATTTTCATTTTGAATTTAGGAGAATGAACTCTATACATACGTTCTAAATCTACACCATATTGTATTGATTTTCCTGCTGGCATTGCGTTATAAATTTATAGCGTTTTAGCGAACATACCGCGTGCATTTTGCTACCATTGTATTAGTTTTAAAGTTGTCAATTATCTATATTGATAAGTACTTGTTTTAAGCTTGCAATAAGTATGCACATCTGCGTATATAAGGTATACTAAGTGGTTCATAAAGGTGTTTAGTACACAGTACCTACATTACTCGCCGAGTTAATATGACATCGATATAGTCAAAAATGTATCCTGAGCATTTTGACGAATATCTGTATAAATAAAATGTTTTTATTAAAATCTCGGCAAAAAATATACATATAGAAGAGAGATGTGTATGTAGCAAAAATTGTTACAATCCAGTCTTGGTTGGTGGTGGAAGTTTTGATTATTGCTTTTCCGTTTTTTAGATTCATAGCAGTTATATTACTTTATTTATTTATGTCGGTATTGGGGCGTTTCGGTTTTTAATAGCAATAAATTGTTACCTTCCACAAGCGATGTGCGCTCGACGATGTATTCTACAGACCATATAAGACTCAGATTTCGTATTTTTTTGAGTCTTTAGAATGTATACTATCTAATATTTTCAATATTATAGTTGTTGTGTTATTTTATGTGCGGGTGATTTGAATATTAATATTTTGATTCTGCTAATTCTATTTCACAATGAGACGGCCCATTATAATAATATATAAGTACATCTTTTCGCTGAGCGATTATGCAATAGTAGCTTTGTTCGCTGAAACAATCTCTGGTACACTCTCTTTCTAAACTAATATCTCCCCCAACCAACGGGTTCCTGTCAATAACGTCTTCCAATGGACGTACTCTAGCGGTCGAGCAACCTCGGTTACCCAGCTTTGCTATAACCGAGGTTGCCCGACGGCTAGAGTACGTCCATTGGAAAGCGTTATTGATATGAACCCGTTGGCTGGGGGAGCAATTACTTTAGAAAGAGTGTACATTTTAGGCATATCTCCGGTATATTGTGAATGTCTTATATAAAGATGTCCTGCCGTGAACATGGTCTGAGCATATCCGTGATTTCTTGTTCCATGAGTACATTGGACTATATCAATTTTTCGCGGAATTCGGACTTAAGACAAAAATTATAATCATTAGTGCATAGCTTTTACATTTGCTCGCAGAATTGAATTCGCCGATCAAAGTCGTCTTCAGATAGCTCATGAACAAGACATACCCTATAAGGATAATACTTTGATTTTCTCACAATTTTGTGAACTGTTGACGCTGCCATATTGAAATCAGAAGCCATTTGGTTCAGTGTTGAGTGATGATTTTGCTGTATTGCCAACAAAACGTTGAGTTGATCTTCTTCTGATTTTGAGGGTCGACCAAATTTGGGCAAATCACGAATTTAGACTCAATATTGCTCACTATGCTTTGGCTACTGCGACGCCGACCAGGATGAGTTTCATTTCAAGAATTCTACTACTTTGGGTGCGCATCCTGTCTCCAAATCCGATCATGCAAAGAATTTCAATTCGTTCTCGTTCAGCTAATTTCACCATTTTAAATAAAATGACAATGTCACTACTCAATAAATAGTTCACATATACTGCTTTTGCCAAACAAAAGATAAAAAATTGATAAAAAATACAAAAAAAAAACAAAAAAAGAACAATTTCAAGTTTTTATCTGACAGTAATAAAAATCACTCTCGGTCGCTGTGTAGAATGACACGCTCTTTTAATTGGCATGGTCGAAATTGGGTATTGCTATTTAAAAAAATTATCAATGACGGCATATCTCGAATGACGATTACTTCAGAAATATGCTAATATAATATATTAAATTAGCAATAACACACATCTCAACTTTTACGAACACGCCTGAAAAATAACTATCTACTTGAATTAAGTTTGGGGTAGTGAGGACCGCTAAAATCGCGGCAAGCAGATCCGTCTGTACTCCTCATTACCCCATATTTCAATCTGCAATAAAAACTTAAATAAATGTTTTGCGCTTAGATGAGAACTTATAAGAGGAATCGAAATGTGCCTGAATGGACTCAAAATGACGCTAATAATACTATACAAGCAATACATAACGGAGTAGGTATTAGAGTTTCCAAAAATTCCAAAAATTTGCTTTACTAGGCTGTTAAAGCAAAATACAAACATTCGTGGACCATTACTTAGGTGATATAATCTGCGTTTTCTGAGAATATTTAGAGGCTATTAGTGAAATATTTGTTAGAAATGTAATCGAGTTTTTACGGTCTTATTTCATTAGATATCAGACGCATGGCTTACGATCTGACCGAAAGACAAAGTATTGAACACCCATTTAATTAAACAAAGAATATGGCTGGTCAGGACTGACTGCATGATTTCTTGAAAAGAAACTCCCGATTATCCATAAGAAAGCCAGAAGCCACGTGTTTTAATAAGGCTGTAGGTTTCAACAAAGACCAAGTATCTATCAACTTTCTTTGGCCTCATAAAAACAGTTTTTAAGAAATATGTATAACTTTAGGGGTGACAGTATCTACAACTATGAGGAGACCCGCATTAGCACTGTACCAAAACCTATTAAAATATCAGCAACAAATAGGACAGAAACAAATAGAAAGAATCTTAACTCGAGAACGGGATTCTAATGTACCTTTGGTCTGTGCAGCTTCTGTTATCGGTAATTATATTCCTCCATTTTATTTGTTTCCTCGGAAAAGAGTAGCATCAGCATTGTCAAGCAATGCACCTCCAGGAGCACTTCGTTTTGCTAATGGGTCTGCAACCCCTTGATCTGACACTTTTTGGGCCCTGCAAATCGCAATACTCTCGGGAATGTGATTATTATACGCCAAGCCATAAGGAATCGGTAATTACAATCCACGATGTCGTCAGTTTAGGCGGCAAGGCTTTCCAGAAAGTAGCTACAATTAATAAAGCTGGATTCGAGAAAAGTGGTTTTTATCCATATACCTCGGATGATTTTTTGACGAATCTGATTTTTTACCGTCGACTATTTGTAAAAAAAATGACTCATCTACAGCTTGTCACCACACTAAACCACCACAAACATCTTCAAATGTAAGACCCCCTTTATCATTCGTAAATAGTTTGCAACTAACTTCACAACCAGCATCATCAGGTATTAACAAAAAGTACAGACTCAAAAGAAGACCGAAAGAAAAATCTACAATACTCCCTAGCACACCCAATTAAAATTCATTAGAAGAAAAGCGAGACACTACAACTTCAACAATGGTCAAAAGAAAAAAAATGATTCGGCGCATAAAATTGAAACTGAAAATAACAGGGTAATCGATCAATAAAACAAACTGCAAACTACGTGCTCCTTTGTTTATTCCTCAATATTTCGTTATACATTGATAACATCATCAGGTGGAGAAAAACTAAGCTGGTACGTTTGCAAAAACATCAATAACATATGATGAACTAGTTTATGATGTGTTTCGACACACTTACCTGTGGATTCATTAATAATTTAGTCGTTTAGATTTTGGCATTAATTACAGAACCTTTGATAACGATTTTAAATTAATAGTACCAATTACCAGTATCCTAATATATTAAATAGGTAGAAATATTTAATATGTAGTCTTTAGACCACAGTAGAGTATAATGGAATTGTCTAGAAATGCTGCTAAAAAAGTTACAAATCTGGAAATTAATTGATCCTTTATTAAAAAACACACAACACGCATTGTGGGCAGGGAAAAGTACCTATATACATATGCAGCTATCATAATCATTTTCTTTCTTATATAATAATACCAAAACCGAGCTGAACGTGCAGAAATGAAAAAAATAAATTAATTGTGCTGTTCATATGAAAAGAAAAGGAAATCCTCGAATATGTTTCCATTATAGGTATCGTCCTACATAGAGCAGGTTATGTGCCGCAATCATTATTATTGAATTTCTTTGTATAGAGTTCATATTAACTCTTACCTGTGTGCTTAGGCGCATGTAGTCGGGAAATATCTCCACCCACCAATTTCAGTAACCATTGTTAGAATTGCAAACTGAGGAGTTACTGAAAAAAAATGAATGAATGGAACTCCTAGAAGTCCTATATCGTTTATTTCATGAACTATTACACAAGTATCTAGGAAATCTAATCTACCGCTGAACTAACCAAAAGATGCAGCAAGCTAATTTGCCAATACAATCGTACAGTAGAATATGGCGTCCACAGGTTAGGTATCGACCGCTCGCAGGCGTTCACATGTTATGGAACCAATACTACGCAAAATATACTCAGTGACAGTAGATGTGTTACATCCAGAAGGAATCATTTGTTTAACTTAATTTTTTGGCGAAAAAACATTAACACCTGCTTCTTGGAGAAAATCTATTGTTCGACGAGCAATATGGGGACGTACATTGTCTTGCTCAAAAGGTACATGTGGACGGCCATCTAGATGAGGTAGTAGGGTGGCTTGTAAGACATCATCAACATAAAGCGTAGCTGTCAAACTGCTCCAAATAAACAGAAATGGTGACCGACTACAATAAGCAATAGCACCCCAACCTTTACTCCAACAGTTCTGTGTACATGCCTCCCAACAGCAAACTCAATATTGTGTTGCTCTCCACATCAGCGTTGTACCCTTCTACGGCCATCGTGCATATCTAGACAGAATCGCGATTCGTCGCTGAAGACGATATTATGCCATTCTGCTGCGGTGTGAAAGTTCAAAGGCTCGAATGCGGCGATATAGTGTACGCCTAGTAGCACACTATTGGTCAGCGATTTGACACGTTGTAGCAAAACGGTCTCCTAGAGCTAGTTGTCTGAAGCTCCTGTCTTGACGCTTTGTGATACGCCTTGGATGACCAGTTGGTCTTCTTCGTGTTCCTCTACCTTCTTCAGTCCACCCATACACATAGGCATTACCGTCATTGCTGTCCAATTAACACGATGGTCAATTTCGCGACAGAGCAAACCGACATCTTGATAGGCAACAATTCTATCCCTGCCGAAATCACTAACACGGTGACACGCCATATTTAAACCTTTCTGTATTAGGCAGCTCTCATAAACATGAATCTCTTCACAAAAAAGTATGAATCTTAAAAATTGACATTCTTATGATAGTATGCTTTAAATATAGTCATTTTGATGCAACAGTAACAGTTTTACGAGAGTCGTAATAAATTGGTTTGTATATAATTAATAGTGCTTTTATTAATTTTAGGATAATAATGTTAACAGGGCCTATTTATTTGACCAATTGTTATTGAAGGGTATTAACAGTAATGCATATGTTTGCTAAAATAAAATAACGTCGTGGGAATTTACGATAATTAGCAATTTATGTATAATTAGCTAAAATTGCTCTGAATTACTCAATTTACGTAGTTTAACATTAATAGGATCTATTATTATGTCTTTGATTATTACTAGAATTACGTCTAATATTACAGTTTTGAAAAATATATGTTTTCGCATCAAAAACTGCAACGTCTCATCCATGACTGAGTCGTGATTGATCTCGAGCTAATATTAATCTATTATAATAGCCCGTAGATAAACAGATTACCTGGCGCAGCTGGACTTGACACAAATTCCTATTTGTGGCGCATGTTCCGTGTGCCATTTACGTAGCAGATAGAAGCATAATTCTATGTGTGTTTTGTTAGAGAGTCAAGGGCAGATTTGTGCAAAGGTTGACATGTCAAGTCATATATCACACCTATATAATCTGTCGTGTGACGGTATTGCGCTTTAAATATACATATATAATGTTAATTCTCAAGCAAAAGATGAAAACTCCTAATAAATTCATAGTAGTCTGCATTATGCAAAAAAATCACTTTATCGTTGTGTAGAACGCAGCAGTAGCCGTAGACAAAATACAAGTACAATAAAATCGTATACCTATAATTCTTATTATGTAGTTGAAAATTGTCCTTTTACTACACCAAGTTCCGTGAAATTGAGAAAAAAAACTATACAGAAAAGATCAAACAATTAGGAGTACTTTCCAGAAACAATTGTTCGTGATATTGAAAAATAATAATATCTCGTACGCGTCAATGCAAATTCGGGAATATGAAAGTGGTAAAAGCCAGAAAGACCTACAACTAGCACTTATTTTTCTACGAATTGATGTAAATTGGAGGTAGAGCTAAATGCTTTGTTGTTCTAATGAGAACGAACAGCCTCTTCGAAAACTACAAATGACCGAAAAATTAAAGGATGGGGTTACCATTTCAATGAGGAACAAATAAGTGAAATGTATTTTGATAGACAAAGACGTAGATAAATCAGTATGTGTTTTCTTGTACATAAGCACGAATTCAAATGATATTTGATTAATATCAATTGTCAATCGCAACTACCAATTAAACAAATTGTTTCTCAGTTTTACCCATAAGTTTTAAAATGGTCATCACTTCAGAATACAAGATTTTTTTAGTCCAGGCTTATTACCGAAGTCGTAATAAAGTTGATGGTGTATGGGTTTACTCGGTTCAGAATTGCATTGAAGAACTTTAAGTTGAGTTTCCACATTTTGCAATGGGTTATATGCAATTTAAGAAAATATTGAATAGAATTCTAAAACTGTTTTCTGCAACTGGTAGTCTTTCAAGAAAAGCAGAGAGCAAGAAACGTGCATCTTAAGTTGTCAATCGTGTTAAGGAATGTGTTCTATAAGTGTTCTGTTCGACATATGAATCAACAAATTAACCTTTCTTTTGGTACAACTCACAAATTATCGAAAAAAGTTTTACAACTTTATCTGAACTGTGTGATTCCAGTACAAGAGTCAGAAATTGATTACCCTTGTAGATTACAATTTTGTAATTGGTTTGTAAATATGAACAATAATAATGGAGAGCTCTCAAAGAGACAATTATTGATGAAACATGGTTTTATAAAACGGGATACTTAGTTCAATGATTAGCCATAGGCCAATCATTCGACTAATATTTTACCAGAAACGTTAACTGTTGAAAGATATCGCACAGAATGCGATATAATGCATCGTATAAATCTATTGCCTATCTATCTTATCAATTTTTAAATAATAATGTAAATCTGTTAATCATTAGCCGAAAAGGAAAGCTTTGTATCCCCGTAAATTTTATGTTGGTAACAGCTTAAGTGATCATTTTTCGTAAATCTGTAGCTGTCGTCTTAAGAAGAAAGGTCGAATAAGCGCGTCATTTGTTAGCTTCAGAACAAGCTCTACATCAACCAAAGCAATTACGTAATGGAATAAATTCTTATAATACAGCTGAAATGAAGTAATTGCCTTTTACGCGAAAGTTATTTCTAGTATTTCGTCTCTAATAAATACAAACTTATTTCAATACTCTTTTGCAATTTTATTTTAACAGTCACCATAAAGAGATAAAAAGTTGCACCTGTCGTTTTTTGTTCTACTAAACATCACCGCAAAGCAATAACTTAGTCGTACCATTACCATATCTCAAAGCAATGCGCGCTATTAAAGATGATTTGTAGAATCCCATCTCCGTCGTTTCTTTTCCGGGCGTTTAGTAATAAATGGCGTGCCATTTTCAGTAACAAATGGTAATTCAATTAAGAAATGGCCATCAGTAAATTAGCCAGCCGTTTTCAATTGCCCCGACGGCCTCAACCTTACTACTACATTAAGGCAAGCCGCTTCGCCTTTTCATGGATGGCAAGAAGACCTAGCCGGAACGCGAAGACACCCGGCAAAAATTGAGAAACTCGGTGTCCCCACAACTGTTCCTAATTGAGTTGTTGGCGGGGGTTGAGGCCGACTCATGAAAATGTGACGGCCAATTATGGAAGTTATTCCCATCGCCTCCAGAAAGAAAGGATCGTGTGAAATAATTTAATTGCTGAAAGTGGTTTCGTAACTTGAATATTGCATTGAATGTAAGTGTGGATATTTTCAATGTGTACAAAACATTTTAAAATCGTATAGAAGAAAGTTGGAAAGGTTTTAGAGCAATTATTATATTCCCTTATCTTAGAGTCGCATTTTACGCAGCTTGATTTTAATAGTGTTCTTGTTAGAGATCCCCTGTCAACCGATCTAACCCGTATCAATCACCTCAGTTGATTGACACCCAAAGATCTACTCTATTTCAGCGGAAATTGTGTGTAACGATTTGTTTACTGTAGATACATATTAACTATAGAAAATTCTCCATGCCAAAATTATGATAAATTATTGAGAACTATGTTTTTCTGTCCTTTTCTGAATTTTATTTTATAACATGAACTAGTATTTGTAAAACGATTGCAATGACCTTATACGGAATTAGTGACCAAATTTACTGGGCTGGCAGTCTTCAATAGAAATAAAACCGTAAAATTGGAGATGGGCATAGTTAAAACGGATTAGCTCGTTTATTTATACGAGTGTCTAAGGCATCGATATGAATCAGACATAATATTTTATACCAATGGTTTTACGGTTTTTCTTTAACGTTCACAAGATGCTTTTCAAATAAATTTTGCTGTTGATTTCGTAGATTAAACTCAGTGTGTCCTAAATTTATACAAATGGAGAAAAAGTATATCTTACATTTCAAAAAATAATATATTGTTGATAAAAAGCTCTGCATAACTTATAGATCCATAATTAAGTACAGAATTTTTAAAATATTGGCTGGAATACAGGGAAAATAAAAGTCATGATTTGCAGTGAGACTAAAATACGTTCAAACTGTAGTGGAGAGCAAAATGTTCGTTGAAATTATTATTAAGTAGCAAACTATTACTCTGGTATACTCTGACGTAATACCTTTTCTTTTAAGTAGCCCCACTAAAGAGTCTAGAAGAGTAATGTCCAGCGACCTTGGACGGCAAAGAAACTCCATGTACCTCCCGATCAATTTACCATTAAAAGTGTAGAGGCGAAAATTCCGCATAGTTCTTCAGTGACATGGTGATCCATTCTGTTGTTACCACATTTTTTCTCGTTCATTTAGTGGTAATTCATCAAGCATGTCAGGTAACTGATTATTTAAAAATTGTACGTATCTTTCTTCTTTCACCATACATTAATTTTAAAATTGCTTGAAAATATAACAGTTTTGTAAAATTATTTGTCCAGAACACAATACTGTAAATGAATATATAATATTTGCTCATCATCTAAAAAAGGAATATTTTCTGCGCCATTCACACAAGTCTATATCCGAATCTGAATCGCTGAACCTATTCTCTTTGGTAAAAGAGGTGTCTGACTCAGAACTTGAGGCATCTATTCTTTCTCGTCTTTGCCGTTTTACATTTCTGTTGTTTACTTTTGTTTTTTTTCTAAGTGCTTTATTTCGACCGTTTACTTTTTATTTTCCGCTTTGTTTGCCAAATTTCTTTTAGTACTTTTAAGTTACATTTTTTTAATTTTCTCTAATTCTTCTATTTCATTTTTTCTGGAGTGCTTATGTAGATCCTTGATTTGCCCTTTTCTCTGTCAGATAAGGCAGTTTCAGTGTTATTCGGTATTTTGTTATTGTACTGATTTTTGTTGACAAATATGTTCTCTTTATAGTTAGTGAGTGTGTTAGCAATGGCAGTGTCTTGAACATTTAATATAATTTCAGAGAGAATTGAATTTGCCTTTAAAGAACAAGAAGGGTCAGGCCGATCCATCGCATAAGTTGGTTTAAAATCATCGTTTTGGGTTGAATGTTAGCAAATATGGTTCAGCAGTAAGCTTATCCACATCCGCTACTGTAAATTGTCTTTGGCCTTTGGCTTTGAATGGAGCATAAATACCCCTATCTAATTGTTGCATCTTATGGATGCAATGGGGAGGGAAAGAAAGCAAAATAATTCCATTGTCACGAGCATATAAGTTAGTTAAAACTGCTTCTTTGATCATTTTTTTGTGGATTTCAGGGCGGTCGCATTTCTTTTCTTTATAATTTCGCACATATTTCACATCAACTGAAAGAAAAGCGACTAAAAAACTTTCATAAGTAAAGTGTAGTATGTAGAAGATTGTGGGGCACATCCGGACAGTCCGAATCTACCTCACATATTTTGTCCGGATGTGCCCCACCAGCAAAAGGATCGGTTAGGGCGACCTGCGCTCTAAACAATCAAAGCGCTAGATATACTCCTTACTCTCGTTTTACCGCCTTCTTCAGGTAAATCATCAACACTTTTTAACTGTTTATAACGCTTCACCCACATCTCAACGAACTTTTTTGACTCTTTTAACTTTGGCTGCAGTAGCATACTAGAACTACGGTGCTTTTCTATGCGTGCACAAGAAGATAGCCTTAAGGCGATTTGCATCCGCGGAACTCATTTTACCAATCGACCGCTCTCTTGAACGTTTCTAGCAACACATGAATTTGTAATGGCGTCGTAGAACATCGATGCTACGATCGCGCTGAAAGAAAAAAAAGAAATATCTTTCCTTTTGCTAGCAAAAACCTAGTCTCCTTTCTTCTGATATACCGTCTGTACAGTAATTTTTACCGATTTTGCTAAAGCCTTTGATCGACTTCATCACAGTATACTTCTACGAAAATTGGCAACCTTTCGGTGGACTGATGCTCTATTGAAACTGAAATTTTCCTATTTGTCAGATAGATATTTTTTGTATTCTACAGTGGCTTGACGCCGCAAATCTATCTAGCTACTTCGAAACGTGAGCAGAGGTCCAACCTAGGGCCCGTCCGGTTTCTAGCACTCATGGGCGACATTGATAAGAGTATTAATTGTGATTTTTGATGTTTGCAGGCGTCGTCGAACTGTAGAATTCGGTGTCATCAAATGAGGATTTTAGACGTTTGCAGGATGATGCGCAATGTGTGAAAAATTTGGGTATTTACTTTGATAGGACCTTATCCTTCTGCGAACATATTCACAATATTGTGTCAGATAGTAATAAAGCTTTGGGATTTATGTTGCAAACGTGTAGTAAATTTAATAGTATCTCTAGCTCCACTGCAGTATATAACGCGTTTGTTCGGGCTAAACTTGAATATGGCAGTATTATTTGTATAATCATTTATATAAAGTACATATAACGTCAGTCGCGAGTATAAATTAGAATTAGATACTTCTTAAAACTGAAATTCGAATTGTAAGCAATAGATTATAGTAAACAAAACACATTTGTCTTACTTAAGACATAATATGTACTTTCTCTTAGTACGAGTACTATCTATCCATTGTCTCATTAGCAAGAGATGCCTGGGTACTTGTCGTGGAAGCTAACCGAAAATAATGGATGCTCTTTTTAAATCCCAATATTAAGTCGTAGATATACATATACTTAGATAGTTTATACCTGCATAGTTATCCCAGCTATAAATATGAATCGTTGATATGTTGGAAAATAATCTTTATTTTATAACAGACATTTACGGTTGCCAGTACCATTGGATATATTCTATCCTATAGTATATCTCAATATTAACCGATTGACAATGTGACCTACCTTCAGTTGAAAAATCCTAATCTAGAATTGATTGCTCCGCTACAGAAAAAATTGTAAAATTATTAATAGTTTATTAATAATAACGAAGAATTATAACATTGATTTTTACATGATACTTCATTTATATTATACTTGCAGCGGTATTGTTATTAGCTTATTGCTAAAGGGAATGTATGAAAGAAAAATGAGGATGTCGGAAACCACAAATTCAATTTCTACTTGTAGGTATGATCCATAGCAAATGTTTCGTTCATTTCATTTTCATTTGTCACAAACCTTTGTTCATTTTAAACGCTCGATGGCGCATATAGCACCAATGTAATATTAGTAATCATTCGCGTATGAAGAGATACACATCATGTTTACGTTTTGTTCTCGTTTTTTGGTAATTTCAGGACATTTTTCTGCTGTGAAAATGATGGATATGAACCGGGCGGTTGTATTCAAAACGCGTGAAATTCCTCTTTTTGTGTTCATGTAGCTTTTCGTATAATGGTTATAGTGACAGACTTGTGTTAAAAAAACATTTATCTTAATATTGTTGTAATTTTAAAATTGTCGTGTTAAAAGCTGAGTAACTGTTTTAATAATATTCCGGCTAACATAGTCGATTCTTTTATATTTGGTGAAATTGTTCTTGGAATGGAGACTTACACAGTTATCAAGTAGCAGGAGATGTATAGATTCGTAAAGTAAGTACAAATACTGACTTCAAGTCGGGAAAATGAAATGCTGAGTTTGTTTTTAAACTTCCCAAAAGAAGGCAAAATAGAAAAATACATTGTGACAAAATTAAATAAGGTAAATAGTACTAAGTCGCACAAACAGAAATTTATTTAAAAATTATATCATCAATTGTATTGACAAGTATTGTCATCACTGAAATAAGTGAACGCTGCATCAAGTTTGTTCCGACCAGAGGTGGCTTACAGGTGCAGTCGCTCCTGGAGTTTAAGTGTGGAATGCGATATTCGTATTTATTGTCGGTCTACTACGAGCCTAGAAAAGTACAAAACAAACAGGTCAGGCTTAAGTTAGAAGTACAAATATTTAAGAGAAATGGAGAAAACAGATAAATACGACGTACTCTTAAAGATGATGGGAAATCTTAGGGAAGATATGAAAGATATAAAAGAGGGACAAAAACAAATTAACGAATTATTCAACTTGATAAAAATACTAAAAGATGAAAACCAGGAATTAAGAACATCAATGAGTAAACTAGAAAAGCGCATAGATGAAATAGAACGTAAGAACGATGAAAGATATGAAATTGTGCAAAGAAGATTGTCTCATCAGGAACAATCAGTTAGGAAAAATAATATCATCATAAAGGGATTGGAAACTAGTGATACTACAGTGACCCAAGATGTAAAAATTATGATTGAAAGGAAGTTAAATCTAAAAACCGAAATTAAGGAAGCCATAAGATTGGATACAAAGGGGAAAAAGGAAGTTATATTAGTAAAACTGAATAATAACGAAGATAAACAGAAAATAATGAAATCAAAAAAGCAACTTAAAGGAAACAATGTATATATTGAGGATGACTTGCCGAGAGAAGAGAGAAGAATTCAATACGAACTAAGAAAGGCAGCTAAAGAACTAAGAGAAACGGGAAAGACGGTGAGAGTAGGGTTCCAAAAATTAATCATCAATGGAAGATGTCATTACTGGGATAAGACCCTCGATAAAATAGCTATTACAAAAAACTGAAAGAGGTCGCCCGGGATCATATTACAATCCCGGACGCAAAACATGAGGTCCAGGAAACGAAAATACGGCACGACTCAGGAGTATGCAAATGGGAAAAGATAGGGACATGGAACGTTAGGGGTATAAATGGCAAGGAAATAGAGCTTATAAAGGAATTTAAAAAAGCCAATTTAGGAATACTAGCTATCACTGAGACTAAAAAGAAAGGCTTTGGTGAAATGATAATAGAAGACCACGAAATCTTATATAGTGGAGTGGAAATTGATAAAAGAGCCGAAGCTGGTGTAGGCTGTGTGCTAAGCCCAAACTATAGGAATAAATTAGTTGATTGGAAAGCTATTAGTAAAAGAATAATGAAAATTAAAATATGTCTTAACACTAGGGAAAATGTGGAAATAATTATAGTATATGGACCTGGGGAATCAGATGCAGCGGCAGAGAAAGATAAATTTTGGAATGATCTACAAGAAGTATATGACGAAGTTAGGAATCCTGTAATAATCACTGGAGATCTCAATGCCAGAATAGGTAATGACCCAAAACTAAAACAGGGTGTAATGGGAAGATTTGGTGAGAAGACTCTAAACAGAAATGGGGAAAGATTAATAGACTTCTGTATACAAAATGGTTTAGTCATACTAAACTCCTTCTTCCAGCATAAAGATCTGCATAAATATACAAGAGAAGAACCAAGTAGAAAAGAAAAATCAATAATTGATTACATTATCATTGAGAAAACTACCAGAAAGTTGATCCGAGACGTAAGGGTCTATAGAAGCGCTGAGTTATCAACAGACCATTTTTTGCTGGCAGCAACGTTTAAAGTAATCAATGACAAACAATATGATTTCAAAACAAGAAAGAATAATAAGACCGAAATAAAAACTATCAATGCTTATAGACTGCACACTGAAGAGATAAGAGATAAATATGCTGAATTGATAGCAAGGGAGGTACTACGTATAGAGGAAGAATTGCAATATATGACTTTAGAGGAGAAATGGCAAACATTCAAGAAAATCGTAAATAAGGCCGGTACTGAATCATGTGGCATCGCTATTAGCGGAGGATCCAAGAAAAGAACGAGCTGGTGGAGCCAAGACATTAAAAATATAATTAAAAGAAAGAAAGAGACATGGAAAGAATACCTACGAAAAAAATCTGAAGAAAGTTACGGGAAGTACAAAGAGGTTAGAAGGATAGTCACAAAAGAAATTAAAATAGCGAAAGCTAAGGAATGGGAAGAGTTTATATTATAAGTATTTTACAACGTGCTAAAAAATATGAACAATAAAAAACGACTTATCAAAGGAAGGCAAATTAAAGACAAGGGAGGAAGAATTCTTACGGAAATTGAAGAAATAATGCCTAGATGGAAGGAATACTTCCAGAATATCTTGGAAGGTACTGAAATAGAAGATAATGTAATGGAAATCTGTAACACTAACATCAACTTCGAAGAAAACTCAGGGATAGAATTTGAAGAAGTAGAGAATGCAGTACGAAAGTTGAAGAATGGGAAAGCACCAGGGGTGGACAATTCAAAATCAGAGCTGCTAAAGTACATGGGTATTGAAGGATATAGATTACTGCACAAAATTATTGACGAAGCATGGAAAGCAAAGCAAGTCCCAAATGACTGGAAAACTTCAGTGATTATTCCAATCTATAAAAACGGAGACCGAAAGAACTGCTCTAATTATCGTGGAATATCGCTGATCTGTTCTGCTTGCAAAGTGTACGAATTTGTATTGGAAGCGAAGCTAAGAAGGACAGTAGAAAATAAATTACATGGAGCACAGAGTGGATTTCGACCTGGATACAGCACACAAGACCATATTTTCACGATAAAAAATATACTAGAAAAGTTCTTAACTTACAACAAAGAAATATACATGTGTTTTATCGATGTAGAGAAAGCTTTTGACAAGGTAAAGAGAGAGGAAATATGGAATGCTTTAGAAAGTAATGGTGTAGAAGTAGGACTAATTGAAGCAATTAAATCGCTGTACAAGAATACCACAAACACAGTCAAGGCAAACAACCATGAGACAAAGAAATTCAGAACAACACAAGGAGTTAGGCAAGGAGGAGCCCTCAGTCCCCTACTTTTCCTGATATTCATGGATCAAATTATTAAAAATTGTAGCAGATCCAGTAGGAAGATGAACGTAGGCTATTATAAAATGAATAGTATCCAAATTAGCGATTGTGTATTTGCCGATGACATTGTAACTTTTGCTAGTACGGAGAGAAATTTACAATACAATGTAGATTTATGGAGTAAAGAACTTGAGGACAGAGGAATGAGAATAAACACCAGTAAGACAAAGACCATAGTGGTATCAAATGTTAAAGATAGAAAAGTAATGATCAAAATCAATAATAATACAGTCGAGCAAGTAGAGAATATTAAGTATCTAGGAGCAGTAAGAGACAGTACAGGTAAACAAGAGGAAGAAATAAACCACAGAATAACCAGCACAATAAAATTGTTCCATTGTATTAGGAGAGGCTTAATTAACAAAAAGGAAATCAGCAATAACACTAAGATGACAGTCTATAAGAAAATTTTCTTGCCAACACTGCTACATGGCTGCGAGTCTTGGGTATTGACTGAAAAGCTTCACAAGAAGATACAAGTAGTGGAAATGAAATACTTGAGAAGGGTGGCGAATGTGACAGTGATGGACAAAATAAGAAATAGCACCATAAGGGAGTGGTTAAATATTGGAAGTGCCAGGAAATACGTGGAGGACTCGCAAATGCGATGGTGGGGTCACTTAAAGCGACTAGATGAAGGAAGACAAGTTAAAAGAGTATGGGGTGCCAAGAGAATAGGAACGAGAAGAAGAGGTAGACCCCGGATGACTTGGGATAATGAAATAGCAAGAGTATTGAAGAGTAAGGGATTATCGTGGAAGCAGGCCGAGATTCTAGCGAAGGACAGGAAGAACTGGAGAAAGAAGATCAAAGAAAGTTGATGCAGCAAAACCTGAAGAGAAAGAATATCCTCTACACTTAACAGTAGAAGAAGGACTGATTATATATATATGCATCAAGTTTGTTCCGGCCAGAGGTGGCTTACAGGTGCAGTCGCTCCTGGAGTTTAAGTGTGGAATGCGATATTCTCCAGAAGATTAGGGGAATCAATTTTGTTACCGACTAAGTTTAGTAAAAATTTGCGACAGAGAGCATCACGATGTTCTGAGAATGACTTCATTCCATGGCGCTACAGGCATTCCAACTGAGGTGTGCCAATCTTTAGAAAAGTTCAATCCAACTGACAAGACAAAAATGTCAGACATGTACAATGAATCCTATCAAGCTGCAAACACATCACATGCTTAAAAATATCTAACGCTTACTTTAGTTTACTAGGCACATAAGGATTGTATAAAATTTTTCGTTCGTCGAGTTTGATGTCGGTTAAGTAACGTGATATCCGCATCAGAAAACCAAGGAAAGTTCATGCATTTTTGCAAACAGGCACTACAACTTTTACATTCTGTTTTTCCTTCTAGAGAAATACGATAAGTTTTATAGTCCACAGTAATTGTGTAAATGATACTTGCATATGATACAACACAATATTTCTTAATATTAAGATTTAGGCGGTTAGATGTAGGTACACCAAATAGCAAGTTCGATTAAATGTTACTGCAACAAGATGGCGTCGCTGTTGGATAACAGTTATGCATGTATGTATATTAACATAATCGGCATAGGCCAGGACAGGGCAAGTAAAACATGTCAGGAGATGGTTTATGAAGTTGAACAAGAGAAGTCCTAAATTTGAATCTTGTTGCACACCTTTCTGTAAGATATATGTTCAGTTGTGAGAAATATAACACTCACGTTTACTTAAATAGGAGTATTCTAGCTTCGAGAGGAGAAGTGGGTACTTTGTTGTATCAAATGCTTTTGACAAAGCTGCAAATAACATTACTTGGCTGCACTTGTTCAGTACTTCACTAACACATTGTCCAAAACCAGTCAATTTGGTAACCGTAGAGCGAGCTATAATGAAACCACGCTAGTCAGCAGATAAGGAAGAACGAGTACTATTGTTAATAGAACAGTAAAAAATTTTGTCGTAATCTTTGGCAAAATTTGATAAGACAGATATTGATCGGTTGGAGAAACTTCCAGATAATATCGACAAATTTATAATTATTGTTAAGGATATGCTAGAATATATCTGCAGTCTTTAATCAAGAAGGTAGGTATCATATCATAACCTGACATGAGTTTATTAGGAAAGGTAGACATTATATTAATTACTTCTTCTGCGGATATCAACGACAACATATAAGGAAGAGCATCGGAAGTTGATTTGACGGCACAAGTATCATGAGAGAATTCATGGGTTTCCATGAAGAGGTTAGCGAAAGCATTTACAATTTCAGTAGGATCTGTATACTCATATTGACTTTTATTGTATAATATTCGGGGAATTCTAGGAGAGTTTGTAATGGATCCCATAAATTTCCAGACGTTGGTTGGAGTGTGTTTTTAATGCTACCTTCCATATAAGCATCTTAAGTATTGTAATTTTCTGTTATTTTCGTTCTCATCCTGTAATAGTAAGTTTTGATTTTTAAATTACACTTATTAAGTTGTTGAAACTATCAATTAAATGAATATTTTCGAGGAACATAAACATCTAGGGTCGAGTAAATAACATGGATATGAAGTACTCCATCAATCTCCATTGATTTGCTGAGAAAGACCAGTCGCGACGTTGCAATGCTGTGTAAAAAGGAACGGAATATCTAAGATCTGTATACATCAAATCAACACTTATACTAATTTTACAAGAAAGAATACGAGACCTAAGCTGCTTCTCTTAACAATACGATTAAATTTTTCATTCCATAATCAATTTTTTGTGGCAAAGATTGGTGACTCAAATGTAAATACTACATTGTATATGTCTCTTTACAGAGAACTAGGGTATTGGTCTAATATGTGGTGGCTAAGCAAGTCCACTGTTTACAGTCCATAATCGCACTCATAACTGCTGCACCTCTGCAAGTGGTTTTGCTAATTCCTATAGTGACTTCCACAGGCTAGAAGCAGCAGCATCTTCTCTTAGCTTCTCTCAACCACATACTCATTTTGAGATAATTGGCTGCTATTTTTAGGGATTTGGGTATGTAATTTACAAATTAATCTATCAAGTTCAATTTACATTAAAGTTTTCAATTTGGTCGGATTGTTGACTGTAGAATCAAATAGAATCGTTATTGAGTTCATATAATATCTATTAGATACTTGAAACTATTCCTCTATTGTTAGTGTTAGTGTTCTGTGCGGACTATTGAATAGGCACATCATTGGTGTATATGTTTTTGGACGAAGAAATATAATTAATTTGTTGTTTACTGAAGAACAAAAGAGAACAGCTACACTTTATTGGGTATATAATAATAATTGTAACGATATAATTGATTGAATATGAAACAAATAATTTAACAATAATATTTACTTGTATTGTTCTGTACTAGTATCTTTGATAGGTTAATTAAATTAATTAATAATTAATTAATTAAAAGGGGACTCCAGCCAACGACGTGTACCTACAGGGAAACATCAAAAAACTCAGATTATAATGTGAAAAATTTTATTCCTCAAAATTTACAAAAATTGACGGAAGTGAACAAGTCACGAAAAACTTGTGTGCAAAGAATAACATAAATAACATAAAAAGGAAGTAAAAAGTTAAAAAATTCCCAATTAGAACTTAAATAATCAGAATTAAAGTGAACAGTGAAAAGAAAACCCGCGGAAGAACAAGAGGATTTTAAACAACAGGGAGACAGGCAACAACGCAAACAGCAGAGGACATTGGATACACAAAACACACACATTTAATTAAATTGGGAAATAATAAGGTAAGGAAAGAGGGAGGGCAGTTTTAATCATTGTAAAAAACAACAACAAATTGTGTCACGAATGACGGAGATTGTGTCACTAATGAGGCAAATAAAAAGTATTAGCCGTTTAGAAAATAACTAGATTATAGTGTGTAATAATTTTTTTACAACGATTAACTAAAGCTGCTGCCCACCCGCTTCCCTTATCTTATAATTTCCCAATTTAGTGTTGTCTGTGTTTTGTGTATCCAATGTCCTCTGCTTTTGCGTTGTTGGCTGTCTCCCGGCTATTTGAAATCCTCTTGTTCTTCCGCGGGTTTTCTTTACACTGTTTACTTGAAATTTTGAGTATTTAAGTTCTAATCGGGCACTTTTAAACTTTTTACTCTCTTTTTATGTTGTATTTTTTGCACACAAGTTTTTCGTGACTTGTTTACTTCTGTAAATTTTTTAGACTTATCAAAAACTCTCGCTTCCCTTTTGATTTTCTACTTCAATAAGGGGTAGCAGCCACAGAATTCTCGATTCCACTACTTGATATTTTAAAAAGTGATTTTTGTAATTCCAGCTTGAAATTTATCGCCAAAATAAATGTAATTATGTATTGTGTATGTTTGTGGTGTGTTTTTACAATAAATTTTGAGGAATAAAATTTGTCACTTATAATCTGGGTTTTTTTATATTTCCCTGTACACGTCGTTGGCTGCAGTCTTTTTAATTAATAAATTATTAATTAATTTAATTAACCTATCAAAGTAACTGGTACTGAATAATACAAGTAAATATTATTGTTAAATTATTTTTTTCATATTAAATATATATGTATTTTTATGACCTTTTAACTTATCTTATTATCTAGATAGTTTTTTCCACTTGTTAGGTCAATGATAACACTTGCAATTCGAACAAAAGTCAAATTTATTCCAAAACCTTTACAATATATATAAACATTTATTTTGTGTCAAATTATAAATAAATAACTAGCCATGCCTATCAACAAAATTATCTACAGACAAAGAAATTCAGTGATATATAGGATTATGTTTACAATATAGTGGAGAATTTAAGATACATATTTTGAAATGTAAATTTATAATCATAACACTAATGCCCCTTATATCAATGTATTTTTTGTCAAGCTCTAACAATTCTGTTCAAGGACTAGGGAAAAACATGGCAAAAAAACCTAGTCAAGAGCTGAATTTTATAAAATTCAGGCGTGATTAGGTGATAGGCATGGCTAGTTATTTATTTATAATTTGACACAAAATAAATGTCACTTTTATTCCACTGAAGAAGTTGTTACGAAAACCAGTTTATATATATTGTAAAGGTTTTGGAATAAATTTGACTTTTGTTCGAATTGCAAGTGTTATCATTGACCTAACAAGTGGAAAAAACTATCTAGATAATAAGTTTCATATTAAATTAATTATATTATTACAATTTATGTATGTATATATACTACTTTTTATTAATCAGCATGAGTTTGATTTGTTTAATGAAACACTTGAAATTTTACTACTTGATAAGCCCAGTCATATTTGGAGACTTTAATCTTCCTTTGTACGTGAGCAGTCCTCAATCTTGTCCTAAATGTTGCACATTTTGTTGTTTCTGTAGTTCGTTGGATTTTAAGCAATACAATTCTGTAAGAAACTGTGAGAACAGGTTGTGGGATTTGGTTATCTCTAATACTAATCCTGATATTTTTGTTGAAACTAACGATTTTCCAGTGGTACCAGTTGATCCATATCATCCTCCTATGTCAATATCTATAAACTTTGGGTTACCAACTCGCACTTCTGGCTTTTCTTCCAATACAGATCTGCGATACAACTTTCATCGCATTGATTTTGATCTATGTATTATGTCAGAATCTTGCTGACGTAGATTGGTCTGTAATGGAATCTTCTGATAACGTAGATGATGCATTGGAAAAATTTTACGATGTTCTTCGAGATACTTTCGATACCTGCATTCGGAAGTAACCCTAAAATGATATTTCAATACTACACAATATAGAAAGTACTACAAGAATACCGAACACTTTGACTCACAATGATATACATAGTTTCGGATAATCCATGCAGTATTGTTAACGCTTTTGCAAACCGTTTCACTTCTATTTACAGTGTTAGCTCAGCATTCCCTCAAAATCTCAATCATAATGATTGTGTTCCCTTTTCCTTATCTTCGGTTATTGAAGATGAATTGATCCAATTAATGTCTAAGTTTATTTTTTATTTATTTTTTTTT
>SMLS01067877.1:0-31676 GCA_004785975.1 Popillia japonica
CAAAAAAAAGTTCAAATATTTCTATAGGAGAATATTCCTCGTAAAAAGTATCTTCGATGAGAATGTATACAAATGTATACAATCTTTATTTAGCAAGTCCTTTTCAATCCAATTATATACTTTAGATTTTATTGCTTTCGCACGTAAGAGTTTCTTTCGCAATTCCGCCAACGGCAAATCGTCTTCATCATCATATTCCGCCGAGTTATAATATGATTTTGGAGGCAAAATTTCCGCAGGACCAGCTAGTTGGGACGCTGGTAATCGGTTTGGTGATATATTTTCATAATCGCCGGAATCCTCATCGGTCACATCGCCGTCGTCAGGGGGAAATAATACAATGTTGGCTTCAGGATGTGGAAAGTTATCATCCCCGATTAACGCTAACGCTTCATGTAATGTTAGACCACTGAGAAAAAATATTTAGATATAAAAGGTGTACTTGTTGATTTTGCATTATGCATATGTTTGTTCCTAACGTCCTACATATAGGACCTCACTGTTTGACAGATATAGGAATAAACTTGCATCAATTTTTATGAAAAGTGGTGTTTACCATTGTAAACTTATGATATTTTATAACATATAAACGCAACATATGCATATTTAGCGATATAAAAAGTATATAAAAACTCCACAACCGGGACATCTACATGCTCCAGTTTTGCAAAACTTTAAATGTCAGTACACAATATTTATTGTAACCTGCATAATCGGTAACATGCTGGAATTACATGTCATACAGTTGTAAAAAGGTACCAACAGATGATTCTATGAATAACGACTAAATGTTTTCAAATTCGCTCTCAAAAGCAAGAGTCCTACATATAGGACGTTAGGGTAAAGTGGGCTAAGACGTCGTTTAGAAGTTTGTGTCGAAGCTGGTGGAGCCCAAATTGAACATTCATAAGATTACACACTTATAATAATTATTGATTTTTATTATTTTTTTCTTATTTCATAGTTACTCTAATGTAAAAATACGTCTTTAATTTAGTTAAAGAAAACAACATTTTTATCGCTATTTTAATTCTTATTATCGAAAAATCATGATAAAAAGATTCACTTTAGACAGTCGAGTTGTCAAAATGCAGTGGTACCAAAGCAAATCTACTGCCTGTTGCATCAAATAATATTTTTTAAATAAAGTTTTCTAAATATTTTCTCGATCAAAAAATCTATAAATGTCGTGCGTTAGGTTGCGTTCAGTGCTCGAACGGCAAATTAAAAAAAGTATCAAACAAAAATTGTTTGCTTTTGACAAATAACATGCAATATTAAAAATGCATGTTTCCTATTGAAAAATCAAAGTTGACCTTGAAATCTCCTTCGAGGTCCCGAGCAAATAAAAAACAGCATATGTCATTTTTGATATAACATTCATGATATTTTTTTCTATCCCAGCTGCTAACAATTACTCATTCTCTAAATTGACAAATAGCGGTCTTAAGATACTTTCTGTAGTGTGGTAGTTAGTATTTGGAGAATTCTATGTATGTAGTTGTCAAAATCATCAACTAACATTTTTGCAATCTCGCAACTGTCAGAATCATATCTATGGTGAAAATTAAAATTAGTCAGAATTATTTTACTAGTTTTAGATTCTAAAATTCCAAACACCACTCTAATACAATTTGGCAAATGTCAGAATTGTCTAAATAAGAACTTGTTTAACTGGAGTAAATGACAGTTGTTTTGAAATAAGAGATGGGTAAGTATTTTAATGAAAAACAAAATTCCAGTTTCCCAGATCTAAATAGCTCACATTATACAGAGCACGTTCTATCACGTTAGCATGAATATCAACAAAAAAAAATTATTTCCAACTTTTTCGCTACATCAATAATTTCCGTGTGTCACTACTACTTCATACCGCTGAAAGCGGACTGCTACGGCTGTTTCACTCCAAAAATAAATCTATTTTATTTCTTCCACACCCTGTTACGCCTGTCGTGTTATATACGTTATCATTGAAAAATATCGTCAAGCGGCTGAGGTGTGAAAAATCGTTTTTTCTTGCGACAGATTTTGATTCTCGACTCTTCGACAATGGGTAATATATCTCGTTATCTACCTCGCTGTGTAGTATCGGACAGTTCTAGTTGATTTTGAAAACAAAGTAACAAAGAAGATTGACTTGGCTATTTTTATGAAAACAAAATAAATTAATAAATTCTGAGGAACCATTTTATTTTACTAAAACTGATTCTTGCGTAAAAGGTAAAGTAGGTACTTCAGTTGCTCTGTTGTTATGAAACTTGGCTGATATAACTGGCCCCAATACTTTTTCATCTATGAAAACTTTCTTCGGGATTATTATCTTACTCGTAGTCAGAGCAAAAGACATCTGCTACAAAACTCCAAAAATAATACTTACATAAAAGTAGGTTAAACTAAGCTAGAACTTAAACTAAAAAATTCTATTTTTACTCCTTAAATTCGTGTACCATCCCATCATTAGCAGGTTGTTTATGAATACAGAAGAGATTACAGGAAAATACAATGTGACCTGTAAAGTTTGTAACGAAAAAAAATATTTTCCAAATCATTTAAGACAACCTCATAACCCTTTTGAAATATTCATTTGGTATAATGACGACGTTGAATTGAATATTTATGAGAGGCGCCCCCACAGCTCACAGCGTTGGTGTAATAATATTCTTAGCCCGTCTTAATAAACCGCTAATTGCGAAAAGACTCGTCTCCTGAAATTCACGCTTGATAAAATGTTCTACGACTTAAAATCGTCATCTCTCATTTGCTGTCTCCGTCTTATGTCTATAGGTGGAAGTTTTGGAATATAATTTAAATTAGACTTTATTTTTTGTGGTTTTTTGTTTTATTTTTTAACAATTAAAAAATGTTTTACTTGGTTACAATGTTTTACGAGATAATCTAACAATAAGAAGTTTTGCATTTGTAAAGAACCCTCAGACACTTCGACTTTTATTACAAATGTCATTACAAATGTCACAAAGAATCACACTTATAAAATTACTTCAAATATGTAGATGTCATATTTTCGAAAAATAGGAAAATTAAACTTGGCCATTATTGGTTTCGGCGATAGGATGTGCACTCAAACAGAAGCGGTTCAGTTATCTACTGCTACTTCCCCTGATTGAACACCAAATTAGTCCAAGCAGGGTAAGCCGACTTGAGTTCCTGAACTTTGGGCATGTTCAAAAATCTGGTCTGACTGAGCTGAAGACGATAAGTTCAAGATTCTATTAAAAGTGCAAAGAAATCTTCAAACTGCAATTACGGAAGTAGCTTCAACTATTAATTTGTCGCGGTCAACTGTGCATGAAGTACTGAAACCAGAAAAGTTCTGCTCAAAAGACACAAGTTATCACCTTCACTAGGAAAAGAACACTAAAAGGCTTACACCCATTAGTGTTAGGAGGTGAAAGGGTTCCATATGTCAAAGAAGCAAAATACCTTGGGGTATGGTTCGATCAAAGAGTTACATGGAACACACACATTCAAAAAACAACCAGCAAGGCCACCATTGCCCTAGGAAGATGCAAAAAGCTTTGCGGGAGCCCCAAAATGACTCTGTGGCTATACACAAGGGTAGTTCGACCTATGATAACCTACGGAGCAGTAGTATAGTGGCTAAAGGCGCAGCAAGCGGGGGAGGCCAGGGCGCTGGGTGGGGTTCAGAGACTAGCTTGCCTCTGTGCCACCGGCGCCTTACGGGGGTGCCAAGCGACTCCATGGTTCAGAAATTTAACCTGCATAGGAAATACCAGGTTATAATACCAGACAAGAAGGACTGGGTGAAAGGCTTTCCGATAAGAGCAGACTCGAACTGGTACAAAGACGGCTCCAAAACCGAACATGGCGTAGGAGCCGGTATATACGGAGGAAAGCCTAGGAAGGCTCTCTCGATAAGCTTCAGCAAGGACACAACGGCCTTTCAAGCTTAGGTAGCAACAATCCACCATTGCGTTAGGGAAGTAGAGAGATTGACCGAGTTCGGAAAAAGCGTCGCCATCTTCTGGGACAGCTAAGCAACACTTAAAGCGATTAGTTCAGCAAGTGTTAACTCCAAACTAGTTTGGGGCTGCGTTAATGCCCTCAACGAGGTGGGTTCCCAAAGGGAAACTAATTTTGGCCTGGGTTCCTAGCCACGAGGGCGTGAAGGGCAACGAGGCGGCAGACGATCTGACCAGACAAGGTTCGTCGAGGCAATTCGTCGGGCCTGGCCCATCATTCGGCACCACCAAATCACAAATCAGAAAATCCATCAACGAATGGATTCACAGTAGGTCCAGGGATTGGTGGCAAAAATCACCTAGGCAAAGACAGGTAAAGGAGTTCCTAAAAGACTAGAAACCTGAATTTACTAGAGACCTACTATACATATAAAGACAGGAAAACAGTCAAAATGTTAGTAGGCCTCTTGACAGGTCACTGTAGACTAAATAGGCATATGTACAACATGGGCCTAGCGGAAGATGCCATGTGCAGATTCTGCAAGGAGGGGGAAGAAACCCCAGTCCATGTACTGTGCCACTGCGAAGGCCTGGCAAGGGCAAGGTTTCTAATTTTGGGCAAAGAGTATCCCACAGCACAGAGCTACATACAGGATCCGCTCTCAAGGACATTAAGCCTCATAAAGCGGGCAAAGTTAGAGGGCGCCTTCTAGGATTACTGGGGATCACAATAGACCGGGACGGTCGCGGTGAAAGAGGCCCTTAGGGCCACCCCTAATCTAATCTAATCTAATCTACACCCCTGCAAAGTAAGCCTACTTCACGAGCTGCCGGAAAATAATTTTCATCGGAAAAATGAATTTTGTCAGCAATTTCATCATTTTAATGGTAACCATAAGTTTGTACAGAGAATCAACATTTGCATGAGCAACATTTTCCTTAAACGGCCATGAATATCGGCATTGGTTCACGAAATATCATATGTAAAACCCTCAAAAAGAGAACGTGTGGTGTGGTATAGTTCATAGGAGAGACTGTATAGTTAGAGTAATTGTGAAAGGCTACTCTAAGTAATTTGTTTGATAACTTTTTCTACTGTAAGACGCTCATAGTAGATAACATTCTGAATGCCGTCTCGAAATAAAGAAATTTTTGGAAAAGTTTGGAGATCGGTCCACCGTTTTCAAAAAATTGCTACACAATTTGGTGAATCCTAATTGAAAAGTCAGGAAAAACAAAGCAACCATTCTCTTTGAAAACTATGGTGTTAACCGTATAGCAGGAACACAGCATCATCCCACCTGATGCAGACTAGCTGATGAGGAAGTCTACAATCAATTGATATGCTCTGGTGAAACAAGAAGATATTTGGAGAGAAATCTGAAGATCGGTTTCTCATTTTCCAAAAATTGCGCAACAACTTGATGAGTCCCAACTGAAAAGCCAGAGAGAGCAAGACCGCCATTCTACGAAAACAATGGCGTTAACCATATAGCAAGAAACACACCATCACCCCACGTGATGCAGATTATCGCGCGAAGAAGTCTACAATCATTAGATCATCTAAATCAGAACATTTGGAGGTGTTAGAGTTCCAGGAATGGGATTATATTCATTTGTCACATCAGTACCGTTGGAGTCTGTTTGGTTAACTCAAAAAATGCCATAGCTGGAAATAGACACCTTCATTGCAGCAAGAACATTCTAATTCATCAGAGTTGTCTAAAAAGCCCATACTTGTCTGTACTACACTCTTGGTACGAGTACGAGGTACAAGGTGCTGGAAAATAGTGTAAATGGCCGAAAAGTGTGTATCTATGCCTGTGACACCTGTTCCTTATCTGCAATCTCCATTGCTTTTTCCAGTAGTATACAAAGATGCTATGAACAAGGTTTTGGCCTCAAAATTCCCAATTAACTCAATAGAACAAGAATTCGTCGACAGTCCTCTCAGAGGAGGCAATGATTTGGCGTGAACTGACCTATGCCATCAGAATTATTTGCGTAAAAATTTTGTTGGCAACCAAAACCCCTGATTTGTCACCGTTTAAATTCTTCTTTTGGGGGTCACGCAAGAGAAATAATGCTGCTGCGTTAGAGTAAATCCTTAGAAAATTTTGTAACCCATTAGGCGATTGTCAAGAAAAATTTGGAGGAAAAACGAAAATTGCAAAATTTTGCCAGAAAGACTGATAGTTTTGGGAGACCCACGAAATCACCTCATGGACTGTTACTTCTGTCTTGTAAAAGCTGAATGTTTTCCAAAAAGAAAAGTGACTTGTACAGACATTCTATATTTAAGTAAATCGTGAATAGAACTGATACTAACCTGCCAACTCATATGCCTTCGAAATCCTTTGCAAATTTCGCGGACAAGAAAAATATAGACAAGGCTCTGAATGTATCGTTTTCATGTGATGTCATGTAACGTACCAGATCTTGTTAGCCAATCAGATTTCAATGAATTTATCCAGGATTTGAGTTTAACCAAGGAAAAAATTACACATTTTGGGATCTGAATTAGAAAAATAATCCCTGTATTGAAAACTCGTAGAAAACAAGTCATTTAACATTTTAATGGTAACTGAAAACCGTCTATTCGATTGGCAAAGAGGATTTACCACATTCTCTTGTTTTTTTGCGTCTGTGGGATAGCAACATTGCTATAGAAAAGAATGCAGCACAAAATTCACCCATCAACATTTTTTTCCTGAAAATTTGAGATAAATTTTGGGGTACGTGCTGGATACTAATTTGGTCTGATGCCAAACATCGGTGGTCTTAGAGCTTTCAAAAGAAGACTACCCATTGGTGTTGTCCAGTCGCAAATCCTATATGCCGCTCCTGTCTGGTACAAAGCCGAGTCCAATCAGAAACAGCTTAGGATTTTGGGAAGACTTGTCAATGCAGCAGACTTGTAGGTGTGACAGCGGGAGTTTCACCAATAGAGTTTATGGTGAAGGAAGGACATGAACGCTTCAACAACAAGACCAAGACAGCGGGAGTTGAAGAGAACTATAAGAAATGGCAGACGAAATGGACACAGGGCACTTTCGGAAGCTGGACTCAGACTAATGCCGCATATTCGGACATGCGTACACTCACCTTATGGAGAAGTTGATTACTTTATTATACAAGCACTCTCGGGTTATGGAAACTTCCAATGTACAGTTTGGCAAATCCCAACTGAAACAGCGCAGTAGCATAAGTGGGCTGGGTCACGCCGGGGTCAATTCGGGTAATTAGGCAACGAAGAAATGAAATGCAATCACCGTAAGACCCCTGCCGTCTTGAAGAGCACGTCATCATGCAGTATTCTGTGATTTGCACGTTCGATAATGTGGGCGTGGTAAATTACAGGTATAGTGGCACGAGCCCCCCACACACGCATAGTAATAGCGCCGGTCAAAATGTCTGGAACATCGTGTCAACCGCGCCAACCAAGGTACTACATATAAATAAATCACTTTACACTTTACTTTTGGCTGGTAGTATAACGAGGTCATCGAGTTCGCTCCGCCTTCATGCGCCATGATGTCTCACTGAACACATTCTATTCGTTTGTTGTAAGCGGATAGATGCGAAGTCTTTATGCGTCCCAAACCGCGAAACCTTTCAAGGCTGATAATATTATGGAAAGCCTGGTAACATCAGAAGAAGGATGGCTACATGGCTATACGACAATCCGTCACATAATACCAACCAAGAGGGAATGTATGAGTATGTACTCTCAACGCATAGTTGACCAGCTGAAGGGTAACAATCCAATACTACGCCACTGCGCACTAGGTGTCTTTTGAAGATTTCCCCTTAAAAAAAGTGATTTTACTACTCTATACATATATGATACCAGGTTTGATCTAGTAGGTCCAAACCTGTCTGATGCGAAAGTCTGAGGAAGAATATTTGTTGGTACACAAGCTTAGAAGCTCTTCAGAGATCAAAATTTTGAACGTACCATACATGATTTCGACTCGGCTGTATATACTTCCTTTCAAAGTGTGTGGAACAAATTTTTGGGAAGTCACCAAGATATCATGGCTTATCTGGTGGCAAATTATAAAAGTTGGGGTACCAAATATTCCTCAAAATTCATTTTTTCGATTCAGTTTGAGTTTCTTTCCTGTTATTTTTTAGGAAGATGAGTGATAGCCAGGAGGAAGGATTTCATCGAAACATTGCAAATAGGCAATATATATATATATACTTGCTTCGAAGTAATCAATGAACTTTGCAACTAGTGCCGCATAAAAGGTTTGCAAACATAAAAGCGAACCAGCAAATACTGCATAAAAACATGGAAACTAGAACTTAAATCGATTTTCTCTTTACCTGCTACTCAATTCTAACCTCATTGTCTAATTATACCCGTTTAAAATTGAACTAAGTAAGTACCGATGTACGTTAGTTTCATCTATTCTCTTCCAACGAATTTATCTTATGTCTCACGATCCAAATCCGTCCCGTCGATAACTTATCCAATTTTTCTTTTGTAATAGCGCGATATGAATATTTCAGAGTGGTTTTCCTGGTTCATTCTAAAAACAATTTTCACGATTTCCTCGAAGAATACTTCCGCGGCGTTGAGGTCGAGCATCCTTCTTGCTTTTCTCTGTGTGCACAGCATAAATACAAAAGGAGGAGTGTGGGTGGTAGGAAACGCTGCACGTAGAGAACGTACAAGCAATACTTTACGTTTTATAGTCCACCGGAATCGATATTTTCTTTGGCAGTGCAATTTAAAGTTTTAAGTGCGGCCGGATTATCATAGATCCCCAACGTAGATATGATGTTGGGAACTCCACGAGGGGCGATCATCCCTTATACTTCTTTCTATTATGTAGATAAATTAATGGTTCATTTTGTTTTACGCTAGAAAATTAAATGGATACTTGCGTGAAGTTTCTGCAGCAGTAAGGTTTATGTTGTCGTCGTTGACCTCGATTTTAGTTTTACTCTTTCCGGGTTCTTCCTTTTCCTTGAAAGAAAAAAAGAAACGTGGAGAGATAGAACTGTTTCTCGGATTTTAGTCTCTCACGTACTATTCTGTCTCCGTAGAGTAATCCTTCTTGTACGCTGTGATGTTAATTATTAACGTTCGATTTGCAATTGGTGTGATTTCTTATTGAAAATCTGTTGGGTTGTGGAGTACCCAAATGGCTTTTCTTCCTTTCTAAATTGTATACGTGCCTTGTACAGTAGGTATACATTTGTTTGGAATCGATTGGATATTTATATAGAGTTGGTTTAATAGTGCTGGTGATGTTATTCGTTATGAGTGAGTGCTCACCTCAAATTAATTCATCTTGAAACAGAAAATGTTGTCAGTTCACACCAAACGTTTCTGTTTGGTGTGATTTCTTTAGCAGTGTAATATGAATAAAAAGTTCCATTTTCGATATTTCTCCACCAATCATAATAATGCTTTATTCTGCGTAGCTATAAGTTCTAAAAATCCTATTATTGGAAAATCAAACAGAAAACCATTTTCCACAAGACATCACACATACTAAATGCCAAGTTCAGCACCATAGAGGTACCGCTGTTTGCTAAGCTCCATACTCATCCAAAATCTATTCCATTCACAGGAAAGTAGCTCATGCAAATTCTCTAATGCCAAAAGTTTTGAAAAGAAATATGGTGATTGGACTTAATCTTTCTTCTGTATAAGCTCTTTTGCTCGTCTTAAGAAGTAAGAACATTTTGGCCCCTCTCTAACTGTTTTATCTGTAGATCAGCAGTTAGCTTAATAGACTATATACCAGTATCAATCGCTGATTCTGTTATATCAAAGTATTAATTAATATTTGCGATGCAACGTGTTTCTTCTAGACTTATTCTATCTCATCCACCCACAATTTAGGTCTGAACAGAGCTTGCAGTATACACATCAAAGAATTATTGGAGGAAAAGACAAACATTTTTAAAAATTCGTCCTTTAGAAGAAGTTTTTGACTTTTAAAGCAACTTTAAAGTGTGAGTGTATGTACCAATACAAAAAATGTGTCCAGTGAAGAGACTCTTAACAGCTAGTTATATCTGATTATAAGTATATACTTTTGTACTTAAGAACAAGTACAAGTGAATCCAAAATATCTGCCTCATAGAAATGAGGCAGATATTTTGGATTTGGGATCAGTTTTTCTGATTCCAACCGTGGTATCCTGCTTATGTTGGCAACTCTAAATAATGTAGGACACAATTTGGGCAAAGTCACTTGATAACTTGATTCGCTACAATTTATTGATGTGGTTCAATCTTTTGCTCTTGCGGTTTTGGACTAAGACCACAATAATATTAACAATAAAATTTCATAAAAGAAAATGAGGAAAAAGTTGAGGATGATATGCCAATTAGGAAAGGTTACAATAGGCGAAATTGGTGGGTGCTATGCCTTCAGCCATATTATCTCTGTATTTAAGGAAAAAAACTTGTGTTTAAAAGTGCCAGGGATTTATCAGCTCCGCAACCATTAAATTTAAAACTTGTAAATGATTCGTTTGTGCTTTGTTTGTGGTGGCTTGTGTTACAAATATAAAGACTTCTATTTTCATATTAACCAAGTTGTAGCATCTTAGCTTTTGTTGGAGGAGGCCAATAGAATGCCATTTGAAAACGAAAGCTGTCAGTTAGCCATCTTCAATTGCAGATATTGTCTTGAAATATAACAAATTAGTTATAAAGTTTTCTTAGGGAGTTTTGCCCAAAACAAGGAAGAGAAAAGAAAATTAAAACCCATTAGCGCCTAGCGTTCCCATTTGGGCTCAGTGTAGATAACGTATGTTAAAGGGATGTTGGGAAGGTGTTATGCTTACTGGGATAGTGTTGATACGTATTCGCAGTTTTGTATACGTCAGTTAACCGATTGGTGCTGTGTATTTTTAGTGTGTGAGATATATCAGACAGTTTAAAATTTGATAATCAGCTAGTTGCAAAAAATGTAGGACTTTCGATTAGTGTATGTACAATTTTGTTGAATATTTTAGTAATCACACTGAATAAACTTTTTCTTGTGGGAACTAAAACATTACTCCAAACAGTACCCACATCATTTTTACGAATAATTGATTTGTTTTTTCTATAATGAGGTTGAAAGTGTAGCGTTCCCATATGGAACCGCTAGACGCTTTGTCATGAAAACTTTATGTCTGTCTTTATGGCCCTAGAGCTCGAATACGAATCAGTATCTGACACAGAAATGACTAACGTATTTATAGCACCTCCAGAGTGTCACATACTCACTGATGAGGATTGTGTTGATGAGGACGAAGGTGGCCTAGCTGCTAATCTTAGCGTTTGTCAGCTACGTGCCAGTGCTGTGTGCGCTTTGCTAATTCTAAAAGAATGGGTGGCATGCAAAGTGATCTAGCTAATAAATTTTCGATGTACAAGCAACAAGCGTACAAGCAGAGGACGTTCAAGTTGCTGCAAATGTGACTTAGGGTTGTGTATTACTTATTTCAAGGATTTTCACACTAAAACGTAAACTACCATACGATTCTTTAGTAAATAAAATAATTAAAACTATATAGCTGCTTTTAATAAAGATAACATATTTTTGAATCGTTTTTGTACATATCATTGTGATTTGTTAGGAAGCCGCCTAGCGCCTCCATATGCGAACACTATTTTTCCCGAAATTTGAAAATGAAACTTTTATAAAAACATATTTTTGAGTTTAGGGGACTTATAGTCAAGCAATATACACCAAAGCTATTAAAATTTAGCACAAAAAGTATTCCAAGCGTTAATAGGTTTTAAACAACGCAAAGGTATAATCAAGTGCAAGCCATAGTCAAACAATTTGTTTGTAATAAGTTACAAAATGTAGCCTTTGTGGAGGTGATCTGGTTCTAACCCCAGCGAAAAGAACAGAAATCTCTACGAGTCGGTTGATAAACACACAAAACCTTCTAGTCCTGGCATAAACAAACACAAGCAAAGCACAAACAAATCATTTTTAATGTTGAAACTCTATTGGCGGAGCTGACATGCTTCTAGCCCTACCAATAAGAAGGGGGGGGAGGGAGGGGGGATTCTATCCTTGGGTGGCATTGATGCGAAAAATAGAAGGGGAGGCTAATTAGGAAAATGGAAACTTCTTTGGAAAACCGTTATACAATACTATCGTACCACAATACCCAACATTAACACAAAACACACTTGAACGAATATGTGAAACATCCACACACACAATATATGTAGTGGGATCGCACAATGCAGACAGACCACCGAGTCAACCACATCAATGTATAATGGAATGTATTGTATTAATTACAGTAATTTGGTCGTATACAAATCCTATGTAAATATGTACCTTTAAAGAGAATAAAGGAGATAATAATAATAATAAATCAATTTTATTGTTACTAAGATTTTCCAAACACACACAAAAGTCAAAACAAAGAAACGGAAACTGCGAACGAAACTGCGTTTAAGTAATTGGTAATACAATATGGTTCAGTATTACTGAAGTAGTAAATTAAATAGTTTATTCCGAAATAAATTGTAATTGTAAATTGTTTTGATTGCTGAAGCCAGCTTGTTATAAGACTTTGAACAAGTATATTCTAAATTATTTTCAGTGAGTGTAAGCCGATGTTTAGGGTAGCAGTAATCGAGTTTGTTCTGCGTACCATTATGAGAGGAACGATTATCCTCGAACGCGCTTTTGTTCTTAAAGTGAAAGCTCAGCATTTCGTATATGTAAATTCCATATATCGTTAATATATTTTTGATTTTAAAGAGTCCACGGCATGTGCTGTTGTAGCCTAGGTAATACTTACTCTAAGCAGCCTTTTTGGCAAATGACTGAAGCCAAGAGCTAGTGGTTCCTCTAATTCTGTAGCGATCGAGTTTTTCGATTAATCTAGTATGTTCGATACTCTCGAAGGCCTTTTTTAAGTCTAATAGAAAACCGCATGGTATCTTTCTGTCTTCTAGGATTGCTAGAGTGGGCTGTATGAAATCAAAAAGAGCAGTGTCGATATTTTTCCTCTTCAAAAAACCATGTTGGGAGTGGTTGATAATATTGTGTTTGGTAATGAAATCATAAAGGCGGTTATATAAAATCTTTTCAAAGATTTTGGAGAATCCGCTTAAAAGGCTAATAAGTCTATAATTGTTGAGGTCGTTTGAATAGCCGTTCTTGTGGATAGGAACTACAACAGCATGTTTTAGTGAGTCCGGGAACATACCTGTTGCGAATGAGTAGTTTATTATGCTGCAAAGAGGTTTAATGTAGCAATCTATGGTTTTCCTTAGAAAGCTAGTGGGAATGTTATCGATACCGGCAGATCTCGAGTTTCTTAGTGTAAGAATTGTACACATAAGCTCTTCCTGACATTTTGGCAGCAAGTAAAAGGAAGCGGAGTTGTTGTGTATGTTTATATTGTTGTTGCTGGTAGTAATTGCAGTTTGATGGCTGGTAAATAAGGTATTGAACTCATTCGCAAGCTGGTGCAGGTCTTCGTTAGCAAGTATAGTATGTGTTGTATTTTTTCCCATGTGACTGTTTATAATGCGCCATATGTCTTTGTTTATGTTGGATGGTTGGCGTAGTTCCCTATTGTATTGAGAGCGCTTATTAGACTTTATAGCGTTTTCATCTGCATTCTTATAGTGGATGAGTGTGGAGTATGTATTATCATAGACGCAGACTGTCGCTTCAATCTCTCATCTACAAACATCGAAGCTGGAATTTCCTTTAGAAAGCAAACTGTGATGTAGGTACTTGTATAACAAAATTGAGTAAGAAGAAAACAGTAATTTCTTTTCTCTCTGGAAATGTAAGCATTTAAGGATGCAACATGTTCAACCAGCATAGATATTTGAGAAACATGGTGGAGGTGCTACAAACTTAGGATTACTGTATAGTGAGAAATGTTTAACTAATTGCAATTGCCCCATTTTGTAGAAGCAACGTGCACTATACAATCAACAAAGTAGGCCCCATATTGCTCGTCGAACTATAGACTTTCTCCAAAAAGCAGGCGAATCTTTTGCCGTGGCCACCTCGTTCCCAGAATTTAAACCCCATTGAACTTGTGTTGGATATCATGGGGAGGAGACTGTCCACTTTGCACCATCCTCCACAAACTTTGGTGCAGTTAATCAACGAAGGTCAAGTTGCTTGGAACGAGATGCCACAGGCAGATATCGACCATCTCATTTTGTCGATGCCAAGACGTGTACAGGAGTGTACTCATACATGTTAAAAAATTCTTGCAAATGTGATCGTTTCATCTCTAGTCTAGTAAAACAAATGATTCATGACCCATGATGATGATGGGTGTAATACTCATACCGGCTGTATGGCGCAGTGCCTAGCGCGCTCACTACACAGTCTGGGGGTACCGGGTTCGAATCCGGTGCCTTCTTTCTGAATTTGGTTTTCTGTAGTTTCCCAAATTCCACGGCAAATGCGGAAAGATAACATCTTAAGTCGGTCTACAGCCGCAGGCGTAATAATAACTCATGGTCAGCCGATGCCCCCTGTAATTGGCGCAAGCTGTTGGGGGATGCTAAGGCATGAATTATTAATACTTCTAATTCTTACTTAAAAAAATTGAAGGTTTCTTTTGATGGTTGCTTTTTTACTATGCCAAATTTAGAAAGGCAAAGGCAATACCAGTTCTTTGACAATAAAGTAATATCGTCTAAATTTGTGAGGATTTTATATCAAATTTTCAAAATATTTTGTATATTTAAGTCACACCAAAATTCAAAGTTTCAAACAGTTTTGACAAATTCCCATTTCGTTACAGCATAAGTGTTAAAACATTCATAAAACTACCAGAAGCTAGTCCACATTTTGTTTCCAATTGCCAATTGTTGGTATTATCTTTTGAACAAGCTTAGTGCTCAAATTTTGTGTTGTATCTTGCCGAGTTCTTGATTGAGCATTAGATTAAGAGAGAGATTCAAAAAATTAAATCTGTATTCCAACTTTTTGGAAGAAAAAAGAAAACAATTTTTCTAGTATATTGTAGAATCTTTTAAGTTTTCGGGACAATCTCCCCATAGTTACCTTTTATTATTTCGACGGCTGATTAAACTCACATATATCTACAGAAACATATCACAGAATACAGCTTCAAGCGGATTTGCCAAACTGGGAAAGTTAGGGAGCAATTCTATAAAATTAGCACGATCATTTACGACCCATAAACGATCGTAAATTCCGAATTGCAATGAACACAGGATACATTATTCAAACTCACCTGTACAACGGTTCGAGAATAGTTTCTTTAAACCACAGAACCATGGCGACGGCATCGTCTCTATCCCTCGGAGTTATGTCACATGGAAGACCTTTCTTCTTGCCGAGAACGCCTTGTACGTCCTCCATAGGAACTGAAACAATAATTCACTTTAGCATTGTTTAAATGTTTCTCCCTCGTTAAGGGTCCGCTGTTAGTAGTAGTGGGTAACAGTACTAGTAGCAGAAGAGAACTTAACTTATTCGGGAAGTCGAAACCTTAATGACTAACTTTGCCAATTAGAATTTGTCGACTCTCTCTCTGTATTTGTGTACGTGCTAAGGGCAGAGAGAGATGGATTTCAATGAAACCGAATTGTATAGGAAATCGTACGGATTAAGGTGTTTTGTGATCGCCTGGGCGCACAATATTTGTATAGTTGAAAGGGCGCTCAATTGGTGATGTAAGGGGATGGAATAATCTAGTTTTTGCAGCAATTAAAGAGAATGAATATAATTTGAATAACTTGAACTTTGTTCGCGTATACGGCTGCCAATTTTTTAAATAAGGTTGGGAATTAAGTGATGATTGCTTGAGTGAAATAATAATTTAAGTTTCTAAAGTCTTTCAAGAAAAATAATTAAACTAGATCTTCGTTTTCATAGGTTAGTGGTGTTAAGACGTTATGCAGGTGTCTGCGGAGTTGAGGATGATTGAGTGTCTTCTATGGTTTATGCACTGGCCAACTTTTTAAGTTCATTTAAGAAGAAGTAGTTAAAATGCACATAACTGGTCTAGGCAGAACTAAAACAACATAACAACGCACTATATAAGAGAGGTCTTTGGTGCATATACAGGATAGGAGAATATACAGGATGTTAAATACTTAAAAACTATTGCAAACTAATAATATCTAAAAACTTCAATTTTCAAAATGTAAGAGTAAATTTTTGAAAAATCTCAACATTTGTTCAATACCAACGACTTCAAAAACCTTCCAAATTTCTCGTTCTATTCATCTCAAAATGTTTAAAAAAAACTCTAAAGGATTTCAAAATTTTCTTGAATTTCCAAAAAAATTTGATGTTAAAATATAAAATTACTGAAAACTTTAAAATTTCTAAAAATATCTGTTTGAATTTCAAGTTTTGAAATGTAAAACTAATCTTTTGAACAATCTCAACATTTGTTCAATTCCAACCCCTTCAAAAATCAAAATTTTTTTGAATTTCTCGTTCTAGACATCAGAAAATTTTTAAAAATTAAATTATAAAAGGTTACAAACTTTCCAAAGAAAATTGATCTTAAAAACTATTCAAAACTTTAAAATATTCCTAAAAATTTCGAAAAATTCCAATTTCAATATTTGAAATTTGATAATGTCCGTATTTATTCGAATTTTGACGAGTTTGGATATTTAAGTTGCACCAGAATTTTTAGATATTTTTCGTTCCTTTCAGAATTTTAAAATTTTCGAGAAAATTTAGGGTAGAAGGTTTTCACCGTCCTGAATTACTGTTTTAATAAATTTGAATATTTTAATTAATAATGTTATAATTGAGAATTTAAGAAAAAATATATAGAAATTTCTATAGTTCTGAAAAAGACATTTCAAGATTTATCAAAATTCCTGCAATTCTATTGGCTTCCCAAGACTTTAATTTTCAAAGAAATTTAATATTTTAACAATTTTTTTATTTTTCATTTCCGTGAAGGGGTCAACAAAAATAAGAATCATAGACGATCACCATTGATAATTTGCAATGGCATTATGTAGGTACATAGGTACTACTGATGTAAAATAGAATATGTCATTAATAAAATTGTTAGAATTGAAATTAAATTAAAATTTCCACAATTAGTAATTAAAATCTATCAGAAAGTGGTCCAATTGGTGTCTAATAGATTCAGCAGCGGATTGTAAACTATTATTTTCAAAATACTAAATCTGCATTCTAACTTTTTGGAAGACAAAGAGAAAAATCTAAGTTTCTATTTTATTTAAATATTCATTAAATTTAGTTTTGAAGCACTAACAGTTTTCTAAATTATATTTTCAACAAATTTGAAAACTTAAACATTTTACTAAATTTTAGAATTTAAAATAAAAAAAGAATTTTTGATTTTTTTTTGAATTCTAAAAACATTTTTTTTTCATTTTAATTTTTGAACAAATTCAAAATTTTGAGAATTTTAAAAAAATGGCACTTCTATGTGGGATACATCACAAATGAACACTGCCAAACCAATTATTCGAAAAATAGATTAAAAATAGAGTAACTAAAATTGTCTCATTTCTTGCTCTGCAGCAGAACAGAGGGAAGCCTCTCTTATGGATTTACCACCCTCTTCCACCAAGTTCAACACTGCATACCCATCAGGCATACATCAACTCAAAAAGCATAGCCTACCATGGTTGTTGTTTGAGCCAGATCGCACAACTTGGAGCTCTAATGGCTTTAGCAGTTTTGGCAAAATCAAACATTCGACTTTCTTTCCATCTAGTAACTTTTCTCCAGCCTATCCACATTCTATATACTTATAATGAGAAATGATTCTGATTAATCCTAAGATAACTTAACTAATAAAAGTGGCCACATAGAAGGAATAATTATCGGAGTTTGCGGTTGTATCTAAAGATTCTGGACAACGCCATCAGTCATGAACACCCAGCTACTCCCTGGTAACAAATATATTACGTTATAACAAGAATAATTTTGAAAGCACACACACTTCTTGCCAGATTTGCAAATTACTATAGCCAGAAGAAGACTGTACGAGATAGAAAATAATTTCTTCATCCAGAAAATTAAAAAACGAGAACAATAAGTGTACGAAAAAAGAAATGAAAACGGGTAAAGAACGAGAGAGAAGTAGCAAGTAGCATACGAAAGATGGCGCTTATTAAAAAACTCCAGTCGGCAAAAAGTTTTTAATAAAACTGCTGTCGCGATAGACGCTGTATCGTTTTCTCATTTAATATTGTGCTCCCGTTTCCTTTTTAGCTTGGCCGTTGTCGTGCTCGTCGTCGTCATTCTTCCGTTTTCCTCCTCACCTCATCCTACCACCGTCGACAACGTTCCGTTCCTTTTTTCCGCCTCCCTCGCCCCTCTATTCCTACCGTTCGGTGAAGTACGCGTTTGTTTATTCTTCGGCATCAATCACCAACTGTCAGAGAACTAACAAATTTAATCAAGACGGCGCGGCGGCGCTAGGTCAGACAAGAGGGTTCACAACAATATGTTTTAGTAGTCGTGCTACAGTAGTACAACTACTATGTAGCTTGTTGCCTGTTGAAACGGATGGAAAAGTTTTCTTTTTGTTTGTTGTCGAATGGCTGGCGTTGCTGCCGCTGCTGTTACGTCGCTCAGCGACGCTAATTCCTCTTATTCTCTGTCATTTCGGACACATGGCGAGGAATTAACGGATAACGCGCGGAATTCTCGTAATTTGACACGAGCTCCTTTTCGTTTCGTAAAAATAACCAGACGGTTATCTAGGTGAAAGGTTGAAATCTATCGACCACCTGCAACCGTTCCTATTGGGTGCATTACAAATAAATACTCTGTATAACAGAACACATTTCCTAATGGTGGCTATTGGAAAGCCATTTAATCTGCGTTCAATGCCTACACAGGCCTTTACGTCCTTCAATATTCCAGATTACCAGCTACTGAACTTATTTCGTGTTATAGCCTAACAAGGGCGCCCTCTTCTTACACGTACGGTTAATAGTTTAGACCCTCAGCCGCCACACCATTGCGTGTCTCTCGTATCTTCTCCCTTGTTGAGGTACAAATGGGTCTCGTACTTTCAATTAAATACATCGTTAACGCTGCCTCTATAACATCCCGAACCGATGACGTAGTAGTGTGCGTCTTCATTCCTTTACCGCCGATCTACTACTACACTCCTAGATGTTTACCTAATGCTCGTTTGATCTTGTTTAATGAGATCTTTCGGTTGAATTACTTTGATGATTTTCAATACTGGTATATCTGTTAAGTTTACATGTGTTGATGTAGTACTACAGGCAGAGTTGGATCAGCACTCGAAGAGGTTACGCAGCTGGTTGGGTTAGCATTCAGCAAGATCGTCTAGTTAATTTGGCAAGTAGCGTCTCTCCGTTATGTGGATGTAATTAGTTGTTATACAAGAAAATCTTTCGGGTATAGGTGACAAAAAATTCGAAAATCTTGTATAAATTCTCGTGTGAGACTAGAAGTGTTCTGCTACTAGCACACTCGATGAGGACCAATTCATAAAAAAATCCTTGAAAAAAAATCCTTCTTACTAAAAACAGTTTCAAAATTAGTGGCCAATTCCATTTTGGAAAGTATCATCAAAGGAATAATAGAAGAGGTAGTTGCCCAACAGAATTTGAACATTTTTTGGAGATGATTGGCTTCCGTTTTGCTTGTTTGTGCCACAAGGAAAAGTGTTGAATTTTTCTATTAATCGAATGGAAAACAGGAACCGTTCACCGAAGCCAACAAATACCCAAACTCCGAGAAGACCAGCATTAAGCACGGAATCAGCAGATCAACCCCCAGGTACCGTCTCCCCATTATTGTACTAGAAACTAATGCAAATCTGGAGCCATGGCTAAATTGTAAACATAGACGAGTAGACTATCACCTAACGCAAGTCCTGAGCGGCCATGGAGTTTTCAGAGCATATGCTCTCCGCTTTCGTAAAGATGATGCTGACACCTGCATATATTGTAACAAGGTGGACACTGCTGCTCACCCGATGTTGGAGTGCCACAGATGGGCATATGCCAGGAACTTAGCCTGTGAAGCACTCAACAGCGAGTTGACGCCGGAGCACATGGTGCAAATGATGATGTCTTCAGAGCGGAACTAGAGGACAATCCACCAGCTTGCCAGGAATATCATGGTTAACAAGGCAAAGGAGAAGAGAGAGAGGCAAGCATTGAGCCAAACTCCTAATCCCCAGGATTTACGGGGGACGGGAGACGTAGGCGGGAGCAGATAGACAGCCAAGACAGCCCAAGTTCTCCGAAGATATGTCCTAGAGGACGGTTCCGGAGATGCCTACATGGGGCGGTTCAGGCGGGCCACTTTCTGGCTTGCGAGCCAGGAACGTCCGTAAAAAAAATAGTACATCATTAAATTGTAGTTACACAGGATATCCTGGCTGTACTTTGACCGCATTCTGTCCTCTATTATTTGCAACCGCTGAGAAGTAGATATTGCCAACCCAACAAGGATACTCAAGTTAAGTAAATTTTCAGCAGTCAAAGGTTAGCTAATTTGGTAAAATTGATAAATAAAGTACATAGTCGAAGAAGGACAATAGGTTATGAATACTATTGTTTATGTTGTAGATGTTGTTAAAGTTAGTGTACATAAGATGCAGATTCGATTACCATCACTTTGCCAGAAAATCTTACCTCGAATTCAAAAAAATTTTTGACCAAATACACAAGCAGCTGTGATCAGATACAACGGTCTGTCTAGAGACAACCATAGCTAAAATTAGTTTTTTTTTTAACAAACTGCTGCAGCATACTTGAAGGAGTTGTCGTAGAGCTCGAAAAATTATTGTAAAGAACTAAGCTTGCAAAGTTGGTGCCTTTTCCTGCAACATTTTGGTTCTTCCTTCAGCTCTAAATTATGAGTGGATGTGAAAGAATAAGTCTAAAGGAAAGAACTTGCATTGAAATTATCACGACTCTGGTATAACCGAATCTACGTGTGCTGATGAGAGTGCTTATATACTCTATTAATCCAAGATCTACACATTAGTCCATTGGAAAGAAGCTCAGATGGTCAAAATTCGTCAGCAGGGCAAGATAACTTATGCACAATTCGCTAATAATCTTCGCATAGACAGCATAAAGGAGGAAGAGGGCAAAGATACAAATAAGCCCTCGTCCTAATTCTTACTAGACTTAATAGTTTGGCTAAGTTTGGTAATATTATACATCGAATCAAAACCTCCAATGACATACAACAAACTTGGAATATTAAAATATAAATTTGAGCGAGATCACCCTGTATGTATGTATGTAATGAAGCAGGAAGATTAGTCCTATTCTGTCCTGTGTCCTGGATAGAATGTGGGAAGGCCCCAGATTAGGCAATTCTCCATCTTCAATTTCACATGCTTACAGCTGCGAAGCTCCTCAGTGGCACAGTGCAGAGCTGGTTGAGGGTAGATGGATGAATGTGTTATCCTCTGCCACAAAGAATCAACATTCGGCTTCCTTCTTTATTCCAAGCCTACTTGGATGGGTATTCAGTTTGTAATGGTCTGATAGGATCCTTACTTCAAATCCTGCTGCCGTTTTGGAGCAATGAGTGTGCGATTTGATGTCTTGTTATTGACTTCTAAGATTGTGTCTTTGTCCTATTCGCTCTTGGTACTAAGCTTTGTGGTAAAATTTTCCACAAAGCTGAGCCTCGTTTACATATCGTTTCGGGCATGCCTCTGATTTTGTCACCTGTAAGAGTGTGAGGCGTATGCCTAATTAGTTAGGCATACGCATGATCGAAAAAGGATTAGTCCTTTTTCGATCATTCTTTTTGTGGTTCTTTTGGCTGCGTTCTCCATTAATGTGTGGAGAGGAGTACGGTTTAGTACCACTTCAATTGGTACTAAAAGACAGCCGCCAGTTATTTTTACACATGCTAATCTTTGCACTTTGGAGAGATTATCTCTGTGAATGCCAGATTAGTTCTTTGGTTCCAAGCCATTCGTTCATAAGTGATGATTGGTCTCACTATTGCTCACTATTGTGGTAAATTTTTCTACAAAGCTGAGCCTCGTTTACATATCATTTCGGGCATGCCTCTGATTTTGTCACCTTTAGGAGTCTGAGGCGTTTACCTAACTAATCCTATTTCGATCATTCTTTTTGTATTTCTTTTGGCTACGGTCTCCATTAATATGTGGAGAGGTGTAAGGTTTAGTACCACTTCAATTGGTACTAAAAGACAGCCGCCAGTTATTTTTACACATGCTAATCTTTGCACTTTGGAGAGATTATCCCCGTGATGGCCAGATTAGTTCTTTGGTTCCAAGCCATTCCTTCATAAGTGATGCTTGGTCTCACTATTGCTGTATACACCTAGAGCAGTATTTTTGTGTTGCATCCCCAATTATTTCCAGCAAAGGAAAGCTTATTTTCCAGGATAAGGCTTAGATACTTCATCTCCTTCCTCTAGTCCATGTCTTCTCCCTAACAAATCTGTTGTGGTGTTGAAACGGAATGAATTAAATTTCCTGTTTCTAGTGAATGCCTTGAAAGTAGCCTAAGTGGGATTTATGTTGAGACCCAGTGATTGGCACCACTTTTTCGTCATACTAAGTCCTCTTTGAACTATATCACAGATGGTTATCCCAAACCTCTCTCTTGCATAGAGGACTACAACATCAGCATAGAGCATTCATTGTTTCTTAATCCGGTGAAGTCAGCCGTTATTGTATTTGGGCGCAGTAATGATCGGGCTAGAGTTTCAAAAAGTATTAATATTCATATAGATAACCATAAACTAACATTGTCGGATGCTATTAAGAATCTGGGTGTCACTTTGGATTGGTCTTTAAAATTTAAGCAGCATGTTTCGAATTTACTAAAGCAATGTTACACTAATATGAGGATTATATATGCTAATCGTCATTTATTTGATAAAAGAATCAAAATCATACTATGCAATGCCTTCATTTTGAGTAGGTTTAATTACTGCTGTTCGGTGTATGGCCCGTTTCTTGATAGTGTAGACAAGAGAAGGATTCAGAAGGTACAAAACTCGTGCTTAAGGCTTATTTTTGGTATCAGAAAATACTGTCGCGTTTCATTTAAATTAAAGGAAATTTTTTGGCTTAATATGGAAGGCCGGATGAGGTTGCACTCTTACTGTTTATTTTATAAAATCTTGGCGTATAAGGCTCCCGATTATTTGTATAATAAATTAATTAATTTCGTACCGATGTACACAATTTAAATTTGAGATTTAGGGGTCTCCTTACGCCGCCACTCCATCGGACGCAGCATTTTAAGAGATGTTTTAGTTATAACATTGTACAAGCTGTTAGTTGTAATTACGATGTGTACCAAACTCGTACTTTAGGGATGTTTAAGCGTAGGTTATTTGCAATTTTATTTTGGCAGCAGTGTACAGGGTGATAATATCATTTTGTTACTGTTTTATATCTTAAGGAGGACGAAAACGGAATGTACTCTCTGGTTTTAATGTACTTATTAATATTACATTTGTTAAATGATGCACAATTTGCTTTTTGCAATTTTTTGGTTTTTGTTGTTTTTTGGCATCTGTTTGCTTTTATGGTTGGTTGGAAGAGCAGTCGTGGATATAGTTTATCTATATCCAACAACTGAAACCCGCCATTTTCCTATCTCTCGTTTCTTTATTATTTACTTATTTATTTATAATTATAATTACTTGTTGGGAAATAAAGGCACTATTATTATTATTATTATTATTATATCAAACTCCGCAAGAGTGGGAATGTAACCCTCCTTTGTGGACATCCTTTAATCGTAGCAATGGATATGGGTTTATTTCCCACCCCCGCCTCCACTGTCTTGGTAGAAAGCAACTGCGACAACCATTGGACGTCGAGCTGTCTACCACTCGTTTAATTAATGCTTTCTTGAGAGCCTCGTGCAGAATGTTGTTGAAAGCGCCCTCTATGTCGAGAAACGCGCACTCTACAGTTTACCTTACTTTTTACTGTTTGTCTTTCTGGCTTTGCGTGCTTGTGTGAATGCTCAACTATGTGTATTTACCCACCACTACCCATCTAATTTGGTGTTTACTCTATCTCCCTACTGGAGAATTTTCTTGATTGAAACATTTCTTGATGCTTGCAGTTTCTTGGAAAGCAACGTCCAAAATGCTCATTTATAAACTGATATCTAATCGTATTCGTATGATACAACTAAAACAAATGTAATTACCTCCTCCCCCGTGTAGGAAAAGAAATTTCCACAATGAATGCAGAATTTTAATTGTGCCCTAGACGAGCACTGTTCAATTTGAAAGTTTCCTCCGTTGAGACGTCGGTTACGACGACGGCAAGGACACGCGAACGGCGAGATAAATCTCATCAAAAAGTTATATCGTTATCTGTTCATGCTTCACTAAATAAACGCGACGCCATCGGCGAAGACGTGGCGGCGGCAGCAGCAGCAGCATCAGCAGGAAGACAAAAAAAACCATCCGAACACTGCGACACCGAGAGGACAATATAGCGCGTTGCCGCTGTTGCTTCCCTCTTTAGATTCGCCTGCCTCTCCTCACGTCCACCCCAAACTCGGTTCTCCGTAATGTTTTTCATCTTCTTCTTCTCGTGACGCGGTCGGCATTCCGCCAATATTTCCCTATTGTTACGAGCGTTTTCGACAACACAGCGGGGAACTCGACGACGGTGATTGTGACGGAAGGACGCTCGTTAATCTTGAATAAATAATGGGATATTTGTTAACACTAAGTGTTTCATTATTGAGTTCACGGAATTCTGGTCGAGACGCCCTTTCGTCGTTCAGCTATCGTTACTATGGGTTGGCTGTGATGAAATTGGTTGATTGGTAAATTGGTTGAGTAAGCTATACTATTATGCTGCATTTACCTAGCTGCTTATTGATCAAGGATACTATGGTATGGCGTTATTGTAGTTCTCTGTTTTGTTCTCTTTATTCTTTCCAACACTTCTTGAGATAAATTGTTTGTTCCAGGAAACTGTAGATCTTCTTAATTTCATCTGACAGTCTGGCTTCGTAAAGTTGTATGTTTCTCAAAAATTTTCTTTTTGCGGCAATGTATGCCTTCCACCAAATCCAATCAAATTACACTAGGGTATCACCATTGGTGAGCTTTCCTTAGTTTAGGACAGTATGATGATCAATCAGGTTTCACTAAGATATTGCCATTAATGAGCTGTCTTTTGATTAGGACAGTCCAATAATGCAGATCTGCTGCACTTGGACAAGATGACAATGCCATCCACACATCATCCGTCTTCATTATCTAGAAACGCAAAGCAATTTTGTGACCAATAATCGTCTTAAATAAAACTTTAAATGCTATGAATCCAATCAAATTTCCACATCTTTACTTCTAGTTTCCAAAGTTAACATTTTGGGTAACATCCTGTGTAAGGCTATAGTTCTGCTGCAATAAAGTTAACTATTATGTTGGTTATGCAAAATCAAGTATCCTCTTGGGTGCAGTTTTGCTGCTTCTTTTGTTGCTCCAGCCTGCTGCTTCAGAACTTAGATCCTTATAATGATGAGTAAGTATGCAAGCTACATAGACTCACTTATTTTGCAAAAAAACTAATTTGGGTAGTCAGGCTACGTTTGATTAGCGTTGCCTTCAATTTACCTGTATTAAATGGATAATTTTCTGTCGAAAGATGGGCTAAATGTTTCAGTTCCTTGTGATGCAGTTGCTTTCATGTATCCACATTATTATAACCTTATTTGAAGTCCTGCTATGAAATTTGGTTTCCTCATTTCTAAGGAAGTAGGTCCTAATAATAAAGTACCTATATATACTGTTGTTCTTGTTATCCAAAGCTGAACTAGAGAACGAATTCCAGCGTCAGAGTGAATCAAAGCCTTTACAGAAACCCCTAAATTTGGAGAAACTTCTTGTCCTAATCGAATCTCACATACAGCATTAGTTGGGTATTGGTATGGTAAATTTTAAACAATTGTGCAAATGATTAAAATCATTCTTTGCATACTACACAAAAATCTGTAACCATGTTGTAGTTTTTAGCCACTACCAACTAAATAATTTAATACAAAACAAGGAATTTGGCTTCAGAAAGAATTACCTACAGACTTTTCAAGTCCTCCAAATAACGTAAAAGGATAATTGCAAATGATTTTGAATACAGATAAGCATTGGGCACTGTTGTTTGTTGCGTTTTAGGTTCCCTTTCGCCATATCCATATCGGTAATTATCTTGAAAGACGACTAATTGCGAACTTGGTTCTAACAATTATAAAATTATTACATCAGCTCATGCTCCCACCTATGCTTGTGCTGATATTGTATCACCACCTTTAAAAGTGAGATACTTCTTTATGGTTCATCCCAAAAAGTGCTTGATGCAATCCACAAGAGGATGAAATGCTGAAATGCTCCTTCTTGTAAAGCCAAATATATTTATGAGACGCACTATTTAATTTTACCATTACTTGAAATAAAAAAATGCTTTTGTCACCAAATCAGCAGACATCCAAGAGATCAAGGAAATTACTGCATAATATATTAAATTGGTGGAATAGAAACCAACATTGAAGGTAGGATTTATAAATCTTGGAGCAATTCAGGTATTAATCCAGACTGTTTCCTTCCAAAGCTAAAAACTTATGCAAAAATGGCTAAAACTTCAAGGCAATGCTGGTCGAAGCCCTATATATTGAAGACATAACCTCTTTATTGCTCTCGACTGTTATGGTCATATTAGGGCTTGATATTGTGTCGCAGTTTGAGGCCACGATTTTGGAATACATGTCAAAGTTATGGTTCCAATGAAATCAAATATTGCAAAATTTTGCCTTTTTTGATTTTGCTTTGCCTTGTATGATAACATGTTGCATGAAGTTTCAACATAATTGATAATGAGCAAAGCCTGAAGGTAACACAAAGAAGCAAGTCAAGTGAAAGGTGTTGCTGATTGTAGCCCAACCACTACGAACAAATCCATGTCTTAGAAATCAAATGAAGAAAATTAAGTTTAATGGGTGAAGCATATACATAAGTGGTCAACAATGATCCAAGTTTTGCTTAAATGAGAAACTAGCCAGGTAACTGGCGATATTAATCGAATGAGCCCTCTAAAATGAACAATTGCAAACTATCATTGATTTTACCCAAAATGTAGTCAAGCAAGATTATTGATAGTTCACTCACTATGTCGTTGCAACCTGATGGCATCAAAATAGGCTTGCAATGTTTGAAATCCTAATTTTAAGATTGAGCTGGTGGGAATTAGCACTGTTTGGTTTACAAATCAAAATAAGTAGATCATCAGATTCTAGAGTATTCAAAGGGTGACTAGTTCAAAATTGTTCAGAAAGGCATGATCAGTATATTCAAGTCTTTTTACATCAAAGTAGATCTTTCCGTCACTACTAGTACTAGTCGCATACTTTCTTAGGCGATCGGTATCCTTTTGTGATATATTTTTTTTCAATATGGAAAAGCTGATCTTCTCGAAGTTATATGGAAAATAAACTTTTCTGTCTTGAGTGGTTATATTTATGGCTTCATCAATTCCTACCAGAAACAATAGAAGCGATATGGTGCAGTTACTAATTAGTTTACTCTTAGAATGAGAATCGCCAGAACACTTATGTGATTATGGTGATAAATTGCAAAATTAGGAAAGACTAAAAAAAATTCAAATTTCAAATCCAATTTGCAAAATACGCTTCGAATATTCTGCTTTGTTTTTTCCCAAATAAATCTCATGTAAGTTCACATTTAGGTTTCTATTTTTATTCAATAGTACCATAATTTTCCTCTTTTCAGAGTTCCAGCAATAGCATTATTTTTCAGTAGCAACCTTTGGCATATCTCATCGCTTGCTGGTTTTTGTTGGCTGCACAATTTTTCAAGCTTTAGTTATTCTTATAGGTACTGTACTATCAAAATATTTGCCAGCCAAACGTTGTTACCAGAGTAAAATTTCATTTAGTCCTTTCATATTATTCCACATCTTTATTCTTTATGCATTTTCTTTCTTACGATTTGCCTGATCATACCATGGGTGTGCGCCAGTCTAATCGATACCCTACTAAAAATACAATGAAATAAAAACAATAGCAAACTTGTACCTCTCGCAGCACCTTCATACATATTTCCATAATCTTTATTATCTTTCGCTCGGATCATAGTTGAACAGAATTGCGCTAAAGGGTACACCATCGCTATTGTGAACGCTGGATAAACTTTTCCAATTACAGTGTTTACAAAGTAAGCAATTTAGATAATCTGTTTGCTGATCGATATGAAAAGCTAGGTAGCGCCGACGCTTCGACTTCGTATTAAATTTAATAATTGTGAAAAGTTCAAACTCAACTCGTGACGAGGTCATCGACAGCTCCCTTACAAGCCTGACCGATAAGTTATAAATAGGTGGATCATATGTAGATATACAAGGAATAAGCTACAATTATTCAGAACTGAAAAATCTAGTTACTCGTCTAAAACAAATTGTTGTTTATCTGTCAATTGCAGTTTAGTTTGTGCAATTCGATTGAATAATGTTTGAGAATTAGATCATAGAATACGCTTAAGTTGTCGCAAAAATGGAATTACCACGAGAGTCCTTTCGGATAATGATTTACTGTGATTTCAAGAAAGGCTTGAGCGATCATTTCCATTTGAAAAAGATTGTAACTCTGTTTGTACCCCATCATCTGAGAGATTTCTAAAAAGCTGACCGTGTTAAACTTTGCCAACAAACTTTAGATATGCTGAATGCTGGAGGCCATCAAATTATTTCTAAGTGTGTAACGATGATGCCGATGAAATGTATATGCCGGTTTTTGGCCAAAAAAGCCGAGTCTGGATACATGAAGATGGTCAGAAAAGAACGAGAAATAAAGGTTATATACGCAGTATTTTTTAGAAGTACGGGTTTTGAAATATATTTGATTTGAGATATAAGTTATAGTAATTAAATTAAATGAACATAGAATAATGCAAACATTGTATGAATACTGTCATTAAAATAAAGTTACAAATAATTAAAAGCTATTTTTATAAAGATATTACATGGTGTCAGAAGTCTATAAAAAAAGCCATAGACACTGCAAATTAGAGGCAATTCTAAAGTACGTAGATTGGACAAGGAATGGCCGGAAATATAAAAAAACCGTAGACACTGCAACTTAGAGGCAATTCTAAAGTAGATTGGACAAGATGGATAGACGGGCTTGAGATATATTTAACTGCAGCAGGGTTAGACCAAGTAGATGACAAATGCAATATTGCGTTACTTACTTTGCACGTGCAATTTTTAACATGTAGTGTCGTTCGTCCGATTTTTAACTAGTAAGATTTTTAAGTTGGTCAGACATTGTAACACAAACCGGGTTTTTCTGTTTGTTAGGAAGCAACAAAATGGACGAGCTAAAAATTGAAGAGTTGAATAGCGAGAATTATAGATACTGGTGTTTACGTGCACAAGGTTTGCTGGAAGTAAAAGGGTTATGGAAAGCAATTGAACCTGGTTTAAATGAGGATATAACGAAATGGTCGTGTCAGGACAACGAAAATGATCATAAAACAAAGTCAGTATCATACTTATTAATGAATAATGACAGCTGAGACGATATAATGGCAGAGGCTGTGTAGCGCAGTGGCTAGCGCGCTCGCTTCACAGTCTCGGGGTACCGGGATCGAATCCGGTGCGATCTTTCTGAATTTGGTTTTCTGTAGTTTCCCAAATTCCACGGCAAATGCGGAAAGATAACATCTTAAGTCGGTCTACAGCCGCAGGCGTAATAATAACTCATGGCCAGCCGATGCCCCCTGTAATTGGCGCAAGCTGTTGGGGGATGCTAAGGCATGAATTATTATTATTATTATTATTATGGAATGCAAGACAGCAAAATATGTACATTTGGAAAACATTGGAGGAACTTCACACAAAATACGACGAATGGCATGGTTTGCTACTGCTTCAAGATTTTGTTACCACCAACAAGAAGAATGATGAAAGTCAATGAATATCTAGTTCGCAGAAATGGCTTACTTATGTCACAAAGTGAAAAATGGCGGATTTGATTTCAGCGAAAAAGTTGAAGGAGGATTTATTGTGCTAGGACTACCGAGCGAATATCAAGAAATTTGGGAGTAGAAAATGATGATTCAACACTAAGTAAACTAAAATCCAAATTACTAGAAGAGGAAAGACGAATAAGAGGTAGTAATGAGGAGAAAATTCAGGCCGAGACAAAGGCATATGCAGCGAAAAGTAGTAAATTCCTTAAACGGAAGCCACAAAGAGGTTCAGACGAGAAAAAACCAAATCGAGAATCCAAATCACATGAAAATTTAAGGTGTTACCGATGCTTGGAGTTTGGTCATATTGGCAGACATTGTAAAGGAAACAATAAACAGAACGAAGCTGATGGTCAAACAAAAACTGCCTTCCAAGGCATGATGAGAGTTGACAGCGAAACATATGTATTTAAGTAATGATCCTTACTTTAATTCTTACTTTAAGATAAGAATAAGAATAGCTCAATTGCTTTCCAACTGAACAGTGTATCTACCGATCACATGTGTTGTCATCTATCTAAATTTAAAGATTTCAAGGAAAAGGAGACAATTATCGAAGTAGCTGGAGGCGGAAGATTGTTGTCAACAGGACTCGGAAATATAGATTTTACATTATCGACATTTGAAATAACTTTATTAAATGTATTGTATGTACCTAATCTAAAATGTAATTTAATTTCACTTAACAAAATGATGGAGAGTAAATTTTAGTAAGGATTCTGCAGAAGTAATATTAAACAAAGAAACAATACTAAAAACAAAAAAGATAGATAGATCTTTCCCTAAGCACAGTGCAAGTAGACCCACCGCTGTGTTACAACTGATTCATTCAGATGTAGCAGGTCCAATTGCTCCAACCTCAAAAGGTGGAAGCAAATATATATGTAGTAACTTTCATTGATGACTATTCTCGATATTGTACGGTGTACGCTATAAGGAAAAAATCAGATGTTTTGTAAAAATTTATTGAATTTCAAAATAGAGTAGAAAATTTACATAACACAAAAATAGCAACTATAAGAACAGACAACAGCTGGAGTATATTCCCTCAAATGATAACCTTATCGCTTCATTCACCAAAACCTCAAGTAGAGTCAAAATGCAGGAACATTTAAAGAAGATGGGAATCCTGGATTCGGTGGGGATGTTAAGAATTGGTCAGATATTGTAACAGAAACCGTGTTTTTGTGTTTGTTTTTTATTGTAAAAAGTTACCTTCAGACTATGTTTATTTATTGTTTTTATGACTTGTAAAAAGTTAATGTAAAACGTTAAGTTTTTTACAATACATTTATAATATTGATATTAAAATCGTGTTTATTCTATCAAAAATCCATTAAACCTAACAGGTCACGAATTAATGAAGCATTTCACGTGGTCCGAAACAGAAGAAAAAATAAATATAAAATAGTAGTAAAGAGATTTCAAGAATATTGCACACCAGTTTAAAATATTATTGTGGAGAGGTTTAATTTTAATAATGTGGTACAAAGGGATGGTGAAACACTTGGATCTTTTCTCACGGAATTAAGAAACAAAGCTTCCACGTGTGAAGGTTTAATCAGAAACAGAATAGTTTGTGGAATTAAAGACAAAGCATGACATACAGGGTGGCGCACCACATTTCCGTCCGTTTGTTTGCGAGAAACGGTAAAGTATTTTAAAAACCTTTGTACTAAGGGTTGTGTAGGTTCATTAGGAGCACACTTTAAAATTAGTTGGAAATATACAGGGTG
>SMLS01067887.1:0-10758 GCA_004785975.1 Popillia japonica
TCATCGTTTATTAGATATGAATATAAAAAATGACAAAACTCGAACAAATCACTTCGTTGAAACAAAAATATCAAAATTCACATAATCTGAAATATCTATTCATTCAATAAGTCCACCGCCCATTCCTCAATTTTGGTCCGAAATGCATTGAACGCTGCTCTTATCTTCTCAAGGGAAATTGAATTTACTGCATCTCTAATGCGATTCTTTAATAAATCTACATCATTTGGAATCCTATTCGAATATACTATTTGTTTTATCCGACCCCAAAAGAAAAAATCCATTATTGTTAGATCAGGAGATCTGGGCGGCCATAAAATGTGACCAGCATTGGCTACCCATTTTTCTTGAAAATGCTGATTCAGCCATTCACAAACTCCCAAAGTCGAGTGGGCAGGACAACCGTCGTGTTAAAAATATGAAAAACATCTTGCTTATATGGCAGTTCGTCCACAAACCAATTCAAAATATTTAAATATGTATGCTGATTAAGTCTTCCCTCAATAAAATATGGTCCAATTACACCACAACGATAGGAAACTGCACACCAGACGTTAACCTTTTTAAAATATTGGCGCTTAGAATTTATTACATAATCGGGATTCTGTTCAGACCAATATCGACAATTCTGTGAGGAAGGCACACCATTAGTAGTAAAAGTCGATTCATCTGAGAAAATAATATTTCTTTGGAAATCCCGATCCTCCAGAATTTTCTCACCCAAAGTGAGACAAAATTCCAACCTTCGGGCTTCATCCCCCTCTTCTAACGTGTGAAGAAATCTGACTTTATATGGTTTAACCTTTCTTGCTTTATAAACGCGTTGCAAATGTGATCTGCTAATGAGAGTCTGTTCTGATCGCTTTCTTAGTGACAGTTTGGGTTGTTCACGTAATGAATCCATTGTTAACACAGTACTTATGTCATCTTCATCAAAGTTTTTCTTTTTTTTTTGGTATATTATGTACACTGCCGGTAGTCAGAAATTTTTTAACCCGTCTGGATGCTGTAGATTGGACCAATACTGTGTTTGGAAACTTCACATTAAATAGTCTAATAACCGCTGGAATAGATAATTCTCCTATACCATAACACTGAATTAAGTAGATCCGTTCTGGTAGAGCAAGCATAACTTTTGTGATATTTCGCAGTGATATTTACGAATTTTGAGATCAATTTTAGACCACAGAAAACACTACGTCAATTTAGAATTAACTATTTTTGACAAGTGTCAAAACGTTATTTTATTTTTATTTTCTTACATTCATAGCACACTATGCGTTTTGAAAATAAGGCAACACATACATTTCCAAGACATACTTGATCTTGTTGAAATTTTGCACATTTGCATAATCTATCAATCTGAACAATTTTTCTTAATAACATTTTGTCGTATCTCCTACAGAAAAAGCACTTTATTAGTGGGAAAAATTATTTTTGTGTAAATTACCAAGGCATGCTTGATCTTGTTGAAATTTTGCACACTTGCGTAATTTGTCAATCTGAACAACTTTTCTTAATAATATTTTGTCATATCTCCTACAGGAAAAGCACTTTTCGTACATTTTCAAGGCATGCTTGATTATTCAAAACAAAAAGTATGGCACAAATTAGTTTCTGTCCAAGCAGGGCTGAACCCCAGAAGATGAAATTTCAACTCAAAAATTTTCAGACTTTTTTACCTATTCATGCGTCGATCCGGGGACACACTGTATAAAAAAACAGATAGGGTCAATATTGACGAGAAAAGTGTAAAATTAGCTATAAGAGAATGTCTTAATGAGAGGCTACAAGTAAGCGAGGCAGCCAGGCAATATGGTATCAAGAGAACTACGTTGCTATCTAGAATTAACACTCTGTTAAAAAAAAGCCATTAGAGGAAATTATTAACAATGATTCTGGCAATGAATCGGAAGAGGAGCCAAAATATAATAGTAAATATAGCGTTAATCAAGTCTTTACGACAGAACAGGAAACTCAATTATGTGACTACATATAAAAAAATCTTCTGATCTGCACTATGGGGTATCATACAAGCAAATAGGAATATTGGCATACGAATTTGGATAATCATTGGCTACTTGCAGAAATCCCGATATCTTTAATAAATACAGTTCTGTCCTACCCCACTGGTGGCGTACTTTAGTCAAATTGCGGTGTTTTAGAAAAATGTATGTTGACCTAATATAAAAAACAATTTTAAGCATTCTATCTATTCATTTAGTTTCCTAAGACCATGTGGATTTGTCTTTCTTACACATCATAATTTTAAAATGATGCAGTATAATACTAGCGACACTTATTTCAAAATTTGTCGAATGTACCCCACTTTCCCCTACCATTCTGAGAAAACCGGTAACATTAGTCCCGACAGAGAATGTAGGGTCCAAGAGAAAACGATGTGGCATATGCCCCCGGAGCTCAGAGAAGAAAACAAATGTGGTATGTAAATTTTGTCAGATACCAATATGGGCCAGCTGTCAAGTTAAAATTTGCGAATCGTGTTCCTTGCATTGGTGAAATATGATCATTGTGATTTTATGCAAAGAACTGAATTTATGTTACATTTTACAGTTTATACTCCAGAATATGTTTATATTTTATTTTTTTAGTTAAATGTTAGAATTAGTATTTTGTTTATTTTTTTTATAAATAAACTAGAACTATGATGTGTCACTTATTTTACACCAGTGTTATTTTGTTAGATTATTTCAGTTTCAAAATGTTCTTTGACATTGATCTGGTGCCAGAGAGTCAAACATACACATTTCACAAACCCATCCAAAGACAACGGAAAAAGTAATAAAAAGATATTTTTTTAAACACGAAACGAACGGGGTCCGTAAAGACCCCAGGTCACCAGTTACGTTAAGTTTCAACTACGTCACCCGTTAAGGGTTAACCAGTCATCGTGTACATCATTGGCAGATAAGGTAAGGAAGCGCACACTCGAATATGCAATATGCGGCTAACCATATGGCGTCATCGTTAGTGTACTCTTTCACACATTCTATACGAAATTTTTATTATCGTTTAGGTTATTGTTTAGAACAAGAAGGCGGCCATTTTGAAAAATACTTATAATAACAACATTTATCATTTAATTCCTTATGTATCAATAAATGACCTACTCTTTGTCTGTTTTTAGAGATTAAACACATTTGCATTTTTCCCTTACACAACACAGAAGGGTATTAAAAAAGTACTGCAAACTAGTTTGAAACGCGAAAGGATATTTGACGTATTTCAATTGACACCAATTGACACTAAACAATAATTATTCTTGACAGTAGGTATGTATAATGGGTGGCCTATCGTATAATGCTTTGACTCGATTATTTTAAAATGCAACATAGGGATATATTGCATATTAAAATAATAGCACTGTATGTACTAACAATTAAATCATTTAGATTAACTGAGTATCATTAGCACGAGTCGCAAGTGGTTCGACGAGGTACAAGTAAAAGGTATCCTGGCTGCAAATGGGTCGATTTTTGACCGGGCCGCAAGTGATCCGTATTCGTTGTAATTACCTAATACACATTATTTTTTCATTATTGACATCTGTTTCAGTTTTTTTTAATAAAAACCAATAATCGTGTTTTTACTACCTATACTTTAAATATTATTTCATTATTACAGTTATCGCACATATTTTTATTAATCAAGGACTTTTTTGATAATAAAATAGTATAGACCAATAAAAATTATTGGATGGTCATATGATAAATACAACAGAATAGATCTAAAGATATAATGAAATACAACGTTCTTCTCACATACATTCTGTACAGATGTATTTCATTATATCTTTACCTTGGTTCATCTAATCAATTATGAATCAAACTAGAGTATATCTAAATTATTAAAACAGGTATAGCAAAACTACATTTGCTAGTAATAGTATACGTATATTGTATATTTTGTACATGCAATTCTTTGAATAAATTTGACAATTATAGCCAAAAACTATTTTCATTGGAAAATATATGCCCAACAAGCAATGTAAGGAAATTCAAACAGCTGCCGCAATATTTTCCAGTTGTTTCAGGATTATTCACGCATACAAAAATAAAGATTACAAGTGCTTAGCTAACTGTATCATCAGTTTCATTGTTTTCTGTGTCTTCTTGACCTGATGGATTTGTTTTTGGGGGAGTTAAAGGTTTTCTAACGTAGGTTTTTTTGATAAATGGTTTTTGAGGTTGTGGAGGTTTATCATCTATTATGGTCTCCATTGTGTGTCTAAACGGAGCAGGTTTTTCAGCGTGTACAACTGGAGGAACCGATACAGAATTCTTTTTAATCAATATAGTATCACCTTTCACTTCTATCTTTCCCTCCCTTGCCATTTGTTCAATTTCTGCCTTGGTCATCATTAACTTCTGCACCCTAACTGTTTTATCGCCAATTTTCATGTCAACAAATTGCCTATTTGGCAGTGCTTGTACATCCTGTTTTGTTAATCCAAGATTTTCTAAGGTTGTAATCCTTTGATTAATGTCATCTGCATTAGCGCTCTGTATTTGTGGAAGCTTTAATTGTGTATTTCGCGGTTTTTCCGGTTGGGACTTTCTTGCATATACTTTTGTGCCCTCTATTCGAACTATAGGTTTAAAGCTTTGCGATTCTTCTTTAATATCCGGTGTAATTTCTATTGATTCTTCAGGAATGAGTCCGTCTTCTATGTCTGAACCTAATTCTTCTTTAAGAAACTGTGCGTAGTTCTTGATTTGATTAGATTTTCGCGATTTTCTTACAATCTCAGGATTTTCAGGATTTGTTATTGTAAATTCAGTAATATTATCTTCATCCTCGTCTGATTCGTCATTAAAATCACCTTCTTCTTCGTCATTGCTGTCTTGATCTTGACTAGCTTCTTTAGATACTTCCTGTTCAATTTGTTCTTCGTATTCCATTTCAGCATGTTTCAATTCATGTTCTTCCAGTTGATCTTGTGTATCAAAAGAATAATCGCATTTGTCGCAAGGATATGGCAAACCGGATAAATGAGTAGTGATATGATTCATAACTTGTTTGGCATTATCAAAAGACGTGTAGCAAATAACGCACTTTAAGTTAACCATAGAATGGATAGTACTATGATTAATTAAAGAATCCTTTCTTCTAAATGACATGCTGCAAATATCACACTTATGTTGACCAATCTCCTTAGCAGCATAATGACTTCGCATATGTCTGGTCAAATGATGACTTAACAAAAATGTTCTTCCACACAATTTACATGGATACGGTCGTAACCCGGCATGGGACGTTACATGTCTCATTAATTTGATAGGTGATGTGAAGCTTGCTTCGCAATAATTACATTTGTGAGGCTTTTCTTCGCTGTGAGTAATTTCGTGCCGTTCCAGACCTTGTTTAAAAACAAAACTCTTTTTACATATCCTGCATTGAAAGGGTCTTTTCTTTTTATGTTTTTCAATATGAGCGTCCAAATCAGCACGTAATAGAAAAGTCCTATCACAATAGGTACACAAATACTTCGGCACGTCTACATGCGTTTTTTCGTGCCTGTGAAGAAGTGATTCACGAGCAAAACTCTTTTTACAAACGACGCAAGGAAACGGGCGTTCATTAGAATGGGTTTGAATATGTTTTCCAAGATCATATTTCGTAAAAAATTGTTTTTTACATTCGGTACATTCGTAGCTACGCTTACGATTGTGATTTTTCATATGAAGATCTAGTAATTGTTTCAACGGAAATGACCTCTCACAATGCAAGCAGGGAAATACATCTGTTAGAACTTGTGGCACCTTTAATACAGGATTAATATGTTCATCAGGATCGTCGTTTAGATCATCTTCCTCATCACTTTCTTCTAACTGATCATCAGATTGAGTATCAATGATTTCTTCTTCTCGACTTTGTTCCATTTCCAATTCGGCCATAGATTCTTGTTCATGAAATTCGCGTTTAATTTGTTCACAATTAATGGGTTTCGGGTCATTTTGAGTTGTTGATTGAGACGATTGTATTATCTTAAATCTTTTAGCTTCAGTAGGACTCGAATCTGCAATATATTCTGCAGATTGCTTCCTTCTCACTACCTAAACAAAAATATGTGCATTATAGTATAACTATATCATATATACACTTCCGTCCATAAGTTTGGAAGCATGGTGAAATGCCGTTAAAATAATACACCTAATATCGTGAAATCATTGATACCTATTGTAAATTATTGTATGCAAATATAAAATTGTTACTACACATAACCCATAAATTCCAAACATTTAGATACAAATTTCACCCGAATACGTTTTATTGCCCTTTTCCTAGAATACGACTATTGTTTGACGCGGGATGGAATACCTGCAGTAATAACTTGCGGTCAAACGGTTTAGTAGTACTTCGGTAATCGTGGAGTGCATGGGGTAAAGGAAATAACCCTTAGGGTCTTATCGCTTTCCTGTAAGGAACTAGTTTTCTGAAATCAGAGCACAATTGTAACAAATTGGTATAGTACTGAGTGTAAAAACTGCCGAAATGCAGACAATTGACTGTAGAACAATGTTCTACGATTTGTACCATTCGCGACGAATGATATACCGAAAGAGAAATTGCGCTGCGGCTAGGGATTTCACCGAAAGGTGTTCACTACACATTGGCCCGGAGAAGAGAGACAGGACAAAATCTTGATAGAAGACGAAGCAGCCGGCCATGGGCGACTGGAGCTGAAGATAAATTTATTGTAGCAACTTCGAAACGAGATCGACGTGTGTATAAATAGAAACGCTTAACATGGGCAAGGGAACATGCAAACTGGTCACTGGATAATTGGAATTCAGTCTTATAGACTGACGAATCCAAATTTCACTTATTTGGTACAAAACGAGAGTTTTTGTTCAACCAGGGGAAAGATCTAGTGAGGCCTGCTTAGTGCCGTCCGTGAAATATGAAGGAGGTAGTGTCATGGTTGCGAGTTGTTCTGCTGGAAGAACCACCGGAGATTAAGTGAAAATTAGTGGAAAAATACGGAAAGAAGAGTATTTGAGTTAAAATTGATAGTTTGGCCTCCTGAAAGTGCAGATTTATCCTCTATTGACCTCTTGTAGGATAAGCTTGATCGAAAGACTAAACAGAGACAACGTCACAACCAACAGCTATGGAAATATTTGCAAGAGGCATGGCAACAAATGGAGGCAGACTATTCTGAAAAATTGATCCAAAGAATGCCTCATATTTGAATAACTGTTCTTAAGGCAAGAGGAGGTCGTATAGATGATACCAAACTCACGACCGAAATTATTGTTTGTCTCAATTTACTTACATCAAGAAAAAGAAAAATAACAGTTTATAATTTAGTATTTAAACCAATCTTGACCTATGGTTGCCAAAGCTGGTTGCTTCTGTTGTAAAAGTACATTAATAATCACAATAAAATTCTATTCTATCTGCGATTTTTTGTAAAATCCGTTGCTTCCAAAATTTTGGACCTTGGTGTAAATATACAATAATGTTTATAAGATTGTGTACAAATCATAGTAAACCGTTATTTAACTGAAAACATTGCATTTATTTAATGGTAATTTTGTTCATGTTTAATTTTTTTAAGTTTAGTTTCTAAAAACTGTATGTCTTTATACATTTAAAGTTTCAGGTAATTATTTAGAAAGCGTTACTGTATCAAATATAACATTACAAAACTATACCGCGTGTTCAACAATAAAATTCGTAAAAGCGAAAGAGAATCAAACTAATTTCAACTAATTTTTACAGACAGCTCTTGGCTCATAATGGGCAAATAGTATTTCCAGTACACATACTATTGCGATTGCGGTTTTAAGCTGTCATAAGTTACATAGTATATAGAGTAGGTATACAGGGTGTCCCGTCTCGTGATGGCCAAACTTTGTGAGCACATGGTAGACTTAATACTAAAACAAAAAAAAACAGAAAAGTTGTAGGTGGATTCTTATTCTTTCTGAAGTTACAGTCCTAACAAATTATAATAGATGGAATTGATAGTAACATAAAAACATAGTTTTTTAATTCAGTAACTGTTGAAAATTTCTTCCTCCTAGCTGAATACAAGCTTGTGCTCGTCTGTCAACTAAAGAATTGTCAGCGCTTATGTAATGGAGATTATTTTTTATCGTCCAATAGTTCTGCTCTGGTGTTTGAAACTTCGGCGTATACTAAACCTTTTAGTCGCTCCCAAAAATAAAAATCCAAAGAATTACGATGTGGGGGTCTAGGTGGCCATGCAACAGGAGGTTCTATACTAAACCATTGTGCCTGGTTGTTGATAAAGTTCCTCACTTCGCTTTTGAAATGTGCTGGCAATTCCTCCATAAGAAACTGTAGGTAATTGGCGGCATTTAATTTTGTTGGAAGAATATAAGGGCTAATTACCAAATTATCGATTAAACCAGTCCAAGCGTTTAGAGAAAATTCAGACTGGAAGTTAGACGAACATATTGCTCTAGAAAACGGTGTAAGGGAGAAATTTAAAAGCATCTAATGAGCAGTATATGATTGCAATATTGCATATTGATTTCAATTATTTCGATAAATCTATGAATGTGAGTGCAGCCGTTCAAGAACCAAGTAAAGCTTTGGGTTGTTCAGAGCGTGCAATATATAATATAAAACAAGAGCAACAAACCCGATCGTTATCAAGTCCAAAGCAACCTAAAAAAAGGAAAGGCATACGGGTAAATTACAGTTTACATACATATGACCAGACTTTGCACATATTCGACATTTGCACATATTCGACATAAAATGCCTGGTTTTTTTATACAAAATATGCCGCCGCCTACATTAAATAGAATTCTTGCAATGCTGATGATCTTGATATTAGTCGAGCAACTTTACATAAACTAACCTACGAGAGATCAAGAAATTTAGAGAAGAAGGTACAGTTTACTTCTTGCTATTTCTATATTTGTAACTTTATACTATTTTAGTTTGAACTGTAATATGTATATACCGATGATTAGTATGGTAGTAGTAAGAGTAATAATAGAATCTATTGACAACTCTAAGTCAAATACATTGTCAAAAAGGGTATATCACCCTTGACTGTTCTTGAGTGGGTGAATACAGGGCACATAGTAAATAAACCTTGGACAGACACTGCAATTCTAAAAAATCATCAATTATATACAAATACCTACATGTTACTGTATTATACACATCATATAAAGAATTTTTTCCGCTTTTTCTCAACGACTACACTAAACCATCAAAATAAAGTTATATGTACAGTTGAATTTTTGGATCTTGTCCGTTACGTCATAAGTAATGTCAGGATGAATCAAATCATTGACAAATTGTGGCGGCATCTATGTTCAATCAACAAAACTAACACTTAGGTACTCGTAAATCCACTAAAAAGGTTTGTGTTGAAACTATAAGCTTTATTTAAATTTAGGTTTTGATATTAAGGCTCTATTTTCACTCCTAGCGAGTACACCCCTAAACTAACGTCGGGTGTGTGTTTGTTATCCAATTTATTTGTAAATATACTGGTAAACACACACGCACACACCCGACGTTAGTTTAGGGTGTACTCGCCAGGAGTGAAAATAGAGCCTTAACACAATTGACACAATGTAATACAAACTTATTTTATATATATTACGATATTACCGACTAATTTTGAAGAGTGCCCTCTAGAGACCAATAGATCAACCTGAATGAAGCTGACTATCACGAAACGATATATCTCCACCTTGCTATCTATCTATCTTCATCACACTTCTATATAGCCAATACGAATAGTATCTAGGCGTATGTCTTCTTAACGCAACGACTCATATATCTTATTTACATTTCTTTCTAACGTACATTAAATATCGGCGATTAATGTTTTACGTACATCTTTGCTAAACTACATTGTTAATGACGTAACGGACAAGATCCAAAAATTCAACTATATATACCAGTGGAAACGTTTAATATTCATGCCCCAACTCCAGTTTAAATCTAACCAAGTTGGAACCATGACATCAGATCGAACACAATAAAAAATTAATTGGTGAAAACTCGTGTATACTCGAAAACGTCTGTTATTTACGTTTTAGTAGTTATAAAACGTAAATAAAGGTTATGATTTGATCGTCTGAAATGTTGAGGTTGAGACGGATATATAGTAATAACATCGAGTTGACTGGTTCGTTTATATCTACTGGAACATTTAGTACTCTGATAGTCAAGTAAACCACATTCTCGAAATTGCCTGGGTATTTCTATGGAAGTGGTCTTATTACAAATCCTTCTAATACATATGTTATGTATTGGCAAACCGATATTGATATTCAATAACAGCTTGACGTGCAATCCCATTACAAAAACCATATTCTTCAATAGAAAATCACTAAAGGATTTTATATTTTAATAAAAATCATTTTAATGGGCAAATTCAACTATTTATTTAACATGGTCATTGTGATAAAAACTCAAATTTATATCTTATTTACATATTTGCTGATTTTAATTTGTTACGCCTGTAACTTTAGAAAGAAAAAGAATTGAGCCACCACTTCTGTTTTTTTGGCTTTAGAATTAAGCCTCTTTGTGCTCACAAATCTTGGACACAATACGGAAAAACCTATGTATGATTTCTGTCACTAAATACATACATAAATAATAAAATTTCATAACAAAGTTTTTTTAGCGTGCATAATCAATAGAACCTGTCGAGTATAAGCAAAAATTCTATTCAAATCGTTCAATATACAGTGTGTCCAAGATAAGGATCCTAAGCATGGGAATCTCAGT
>SMLS01067888.1:0-15902 GCA_004785975.1 Popillia japonica
TATTTTAGGTCTGTATGGCAGTTGTGTAATATTTGCACTGTCTCATAAAACGATATATTTAACCATTATAAATTATAACAATTATACACATTATATAAGGAATAAAATCATATATAAAGACAATGTAGAATTATTTGAAAGGTAGACGCTAAAAATTATCAACTATGTATCGATAACTATGTATGTTTGAAAAAGTATAAATTATCCATACAGCACCATAAGATACGATAACTACATTTGTATGTATAAAATCGTCGGATTGCATTTAATGTGTAGCTGACTATACACAACTATATGTATATTACGTCGAGTTGATTGCGTCTAAAGGGGAGTTCAGAGCTCTCCGTTTGTCCGTTTGCGTTTGTACGTTGACCAATCACAGCACGTTATTTTTATTTGCTTCACAGTCTATCCGATACCGGATAAAGTTGACCGACGTTGAACTTTGTACGCGTCCGTTCATCCGTTTACGAAAAAAGTGAGGTTAGACCTGTCACAACAAAACGGTTAGCATAGGAAATTGATCTGTCAATAAACGTACGTTACAGACGCAACGCTATGAACCGCAAAAAAATTTTCATCCGTCAACGTATAAACGCAGACGGACAAACGGAGAGCTATGAACTAGCCCTTATTTTATCATGTCAACGACAATTTGATATTTACTTCGGTAACGCTCGGTCATGATCACTAGATTTAGTTGTCCATTTCAACTGTTCCAAGTTTCAACACGTTCCAATCATCAATCATTTTTAAAGTTCGCTACAGTCTACAGCATACAGTTCGCTATTGTGATTGTGATGTGGTTCGATAACGGTTGCATGGGAAATATGTAGTAGTTTGTAGTGTGAACTTGACTTCGATGTTTATTTTTGCTGTCAGTTGTAGGTTAGAATCTACTTTTTGTTCTAAAATAAAAGTAGAAATAGTTAATATATCCACATCCACGTGGTGTTTGCATTACACCATGGGTGAAATGTCAATTTTAAATTGGGGTTATGACGAAACTGCAAATTGGCTAAAAAAGGAAGGATTTGATGAAAATGTTATCAATATTTTGTGTAACGTGAATCAAGTAAATGGAAAGTGTTTGCTTGCGTTAAATGAAAATGATTTTACTGCAGAACCGTTAAACACGTTAAATTTGAGGGACCGCAAATGTCTTTATATTTCTATAAAATCGTTACAGCGCGAAAACCAAAATGTAATGATGGAATTGGGGTTAGTGGAACTGGCATCTATGAATGTTTACAGTGCACATACAAGTTATCCAAAGACTGAAATTAGTGAATACTATGAATCTGAGAGAGTATCTCCACCTGCATCAGAAGATGGAAGAGCTTCCAAATTGCCACCAGAAATAGGGAAAGCATTTCTAAGTTTGTGTTATGTAATTGTTGTTACATGGATTACTGCTTTTGTGATGGTGATTGTTCATGATCGTGTACCAGATATGAAGAGGTACCCACCTTTGCCCGATATTTTTTTAGACAATGTGCCTCATATTCCATGGGCATTTGATATGTGTGAAGTTACTGGAACATTCTTATTTTCCATTTGGTTAATTGTGCTGCTGTTTCACAAACATAGGTAAGAATATATAATTAATGTTGTTGATGCAAAAAGTACTACATCTCAGATATGATTTATTATCCTAGTTCTGATGTTTTTCAGTTTTTTCGATTTAGGGTTTCATTTAAAAAATTTCAAGATAAATGTATTTGGACCAGAAATGTGCGCATACCTAAATACACACAAACAGTGTACTAGATATTTAAATATGAAGTTGTCGATATCCAAATTCTAGAAAGAACAGTACATACTGCATAGTTTGAGTTACTACTAAAAACTAATATAATTTCGATAAACGACGACTAATGGTAGATCGATTAATGAATATACAAATATATATACTCTAGTTATCTAAAATACTTAACAAATTCCATAAATGCCTGTTGCACTTGAACTGGACATCAACTTCTTTATTTTAAAGAAAGTATCTTATTTATTCTTCGAAATTTAGAATTGGTGATCACTTTTGCTGGTTTCTTGTATTTTTCTGTAGCTTTCTCAATCTGGGTCTAAATGTAACTAAAATTAAAGCTGCCACAACAAATGTTGTCACAACTTGTATACTAAATTGTTTACAAGTCAGGGGAAAATGGTTACTGAAATGTACTGTTAAGTCTTCCTTACTCCTCTTTTTATTTCTTTATTATCATTATATGTTTTGTTTATGTTCTGTAGGAGGTGTAGGTCAAATTATGTAAATGGTATGTATTTATGCAAGTTTCTTATTATTCTGTAAGGTCTGCATTTTAGTAATTATTTTCTACCATTTTACATAGAATTCACATTCAGACGCAAGAAATGTTTTCTTAAAAAAATGGAAATTAAGTTAATATGTTAAAAACGGATTGGGATAGCTACTTACTTGAAAATATTTTGAGAAGTTAACCAGAATCAAATATCGATTCTAAGAATAGAAAAATATACAGAATGTTCAATACTAAGTTACTGTCAGGTTAAAGTACAGTCGGCAACACCACATTTCTGAAAATATTTTAGGTAGTTAAGGCATATCCAATTATTGTAATATTTAAATGTTTACAAAGATTGCTGACATCACTCCATTCACATCACATCCTCAGTCTACCGTAGTCCAGCATAGTGCTATATTCTTTCGTCAATACATATTATTCAAAATCATATGACTAAAATTTAGAACTGTAATTTAAGTAGAATTTGTTATGATACACAACCGTTGCTAAAATTATATAGGATTAGAGTAAAGTGCTTAAGGAATAGATTCTATATTCGAGTTAAAAGTATGGAAACACTACCATTTTAGATTTGGTACGGAAAACTAGCATAGACTTTAATTTATACATTAGCGCAGTAAAGGGAAAATACAGTTTAATCGGTCAATTTTCTTCTCTTTAGTGCCAGAACAGTTGTCGCCTACATGCATATGTACTATCTCTTTCCAATTAAATGCGGTTTCATTAGCAAGGAATGTATATTTAAAAAATAAATAAAAATGAATATCATTGTATTGAATTATTTTATCAAAGTAGTACCTACCTACTTACATTTTTTGGAGAAATGAAATTTGCAAATTATTTATTTACTAAATACCTACACACGTTGAAAAATTGTAATTTATTTTGAGAAAATTTGTACAGAGACTGTAACGTAACATTACAATGAAAATGCACCTTTTAAAAACATTTAAAATTTAATTTTCTCAATCAGCAGTCTTACTATCAGAAAAATCGTAGAATCGTGATCTCAAAAGTTGCCGGAATTGAAGTCTCTGTAATAATAGCAAAGCCAATAATCTGCAGATAATCAGTTAATAGTGTAATAATGAAAAACTTGATAATAAAAATTCAACAATTTGTTCTTGCAATGAAATTGTATTCTTCATGGCACTATGAATTTTAGCTAAGTTTTCTTTTTCTTCATCTTTGTTGCAATATACTCAGTGGTACATCGACATCTGTATTGTTGAAGTTCTTTCTTAATTTCTGGTGTTAATTTATCTGGTGTTTAAGGTAACAAATGAAAACCCATTCCTTTTATTGTAATTTCTCATTTGCAATTCAATTGGTTCTTCACTTGTACCGATGCTACGTGATGTGCTATTCTTGTAGTACAATTTTGTGTTTTGAAATATTCTGATCTATCAATGGTACTAAAAGGGTTATATTTCGAGGAAGAAACATTCGGAAAATAATGCTATCTGAAGTTTTGATTTCCTCAATTGACTTGATACTCCGTTGTTCAAAATTGCGGCAGTTTTCTGGTGGATATTTAAGGTCTGTAAAAATAATTTTACATAAAAATCAAAGCTGTACCAAAATAGCTTTCGAGATTATACATTTTGGTGTTTTTTGTGTTTCGATATATTAAAGGTATACTTATTCTTTTTTAATGCTATTGTCGCTGGGATTGCTCTAGTTGGGCATTGAAACGTATTATTTATCAATGGAAATCAAGTTTTATCTAATAGTGGCTGCCATTGCAAGGCGGTTTCATTAGAGATATAAGTTTGATTACAATTGTGATCGTGTTCTTGAATTATTCATATAAAGTTTTACTGGAGTACCTACTTCAGAATTAAATGAGAAATTTCCAGAAATCTTAACCTAACAATCAAAAATCTTTGAAAACAAACGTTATAGTTATCTATCGTTTGTAATGAAGGTAGGCACGTCTCTTATCAATGTGTTGTCTTTTGTATAAACATTTTTCCTAATACTTGTAAAAGATTTCACTTTTACAAAACTAGCTGAGTAATTGTGGATATAATTCGGGTTTGTTAGAGCACATTTCTCAAAAGGTTCGAAACTAACATTAACAATTGTTTTCTTTCTAAGAGAATAAACGGAAGTTTTTGTATTCCCGTCTTTTTTAGATAAAACGATAATAAGGCATACCTTTAGGTTTTTGAACTTAATTAATTGAAACTATGTAATATAATTATGATATGCTTCGAAACAACAATAATATACAGGAAAATACTAGGTGATTGCGTATTATTGAGTTTTACATTCCTCAGAGTATACAATTTCCAATATTTTTAAATTTCAGATTTACATTATTGAGATATTATAATGAGATTACAGTGTACATCATAATAGTTAGAGCCGTGCAGAGTTTTAAGTATGAATCATACTTCGCACCACTGACATTATATATTGAGTAAATAGTTCGTTCACTAAACGCTAACGTATTTTACTATTTTGCAATAAATTTTAATTAATATTACGATAACTAGTGGTTTCAAACTTTAAATCTGTGTAATGCAGAATTCACTATCCATAAATCTATGTATATAGGTACATAAGAACATTGGTGAAAACAATGGCACACAGACTTTTTCTTTAGAAAACATATTCACTTATACTTGTTTTTTGTTCAGTATTTGGACATACATACCTATATACATAAGTACATTTATTTTGAAGAATAAACACTTCAACACTTGTTGAAAAACACTGTATAATTATTTCACTTATTTACCTCGCTATCTACTTAGTTTGTTACTTCAATGGAATAAATGTGACGGCCTTGCAGTTTGTGACTCATACTTAAACTTTGCACGGCTCTAATAATGATATACCTACGTCCATTGTGGTTTCATTTTGTTTGAATGTTTATTAAAACAATTTACCAAATTTGAAGTTGGCATATAATTACAATTGGTACGATTGGTTCTTTCACAAAACAAGAATTCTTCTCGCTCTTGATCAATCTTCATGTTATTTGACGCCTATCATAAATACAGTGTGTCAATCGACTAACAAGGAAAATAACCCTCCTTTGGGTCCTTTGCTTTACTTTCGCTAGAGGTATATCTTGGTGAAATTATTAAGCACTAGCAAATTTTATGAACATGTCATAACTGGCATTTTCGGTATTCCAGAATCCAGAATCGTAAATTTCACCATAAAACATACCTATTAAGAAGAAACGTACAGTTATACCTACTACTATTGTGTGGGGTAGGATAAATGTGCGCGTAGTTTACTTCAGGTATTTTTGCGATAAATCACTAGATTGTTCTCTGTTCTAAAACAATCACTTGTATTATAATATTCCTCTATACTGAACTAGACTGAATTTAGAAATAATTAAAGGTTTTTGCTATTTTGCCATAAAATAGTCGCTTTTTCTTTGAAAAGTTCATGATTTTGGACCGGGGCAGATAGTTTGTTGTAAGGTGAATGTGGTATACTTTTCTTCAAAATATTTCAAAATAACTTAGATTTGTCTGTCAACTACTATTTGTCTGTCAGTGGGGTATTCTAAAAAATTGTAAACGGGCTACATGTCTTGTTTTACCTAACAATCGACACTGAAAACATTCATTCAACTTTCTATATACACATGTACAGGTCTGACATCCAAAAAAGCAACGACCTACATCGAATTTAAAGGGAATTTTAGTCGCACTGTGGGGGAAATGCAGATGAGAAACTCGCCGATATTTGTTTTGTATAAGGTAGAATAGGTTAGCAATATCGTCGGGAGAATGCTTGTGTGTTATAAGGAGAAGGACCGGAATGCCATACATTATGCATTATTTTGTAAAGTCAAATAGATTCTCTGCAAACTATCACTATGTCGAGCGCGAGTAATTCAGTTTAGCTGACGTGTGGGCTTTTAATATTTTGTAAATACACGTATTTAATACAACAGAATGTGAATGTTATATGTTTATATTATAAAAGAAGAAACAAAAAGGAATAAACGTGAATTTAAACATTTTGTATCCATTATATCTGCCTAAAGGTTTTCCATTCTTTTGTTGATTTTAACAAGTTTTCACATTAACTCAAGCCTAATGTGATAACTAAACATAAATTTTATAGAAATGTTCGTCATGATATTATGAGAACATCTAATTTATCTAAATACAGAAAAGTGCGTTAAGAAGAACCTATTTGATTCTACATATGTATCTAACTTCGATGCAAAAATAGGCATAGAGATTAAATTAAAAAAAAGACATTTATTCGTCCAACAAAACTTGGTAAAACGACTCCTCCATCATTTTGAATAACTTCGAATCGCAATAGAATTGATTGTATGAGACGTCGGCATTACTTATCAGTGATGTTATTTAATTTTTCTTGTATATGGTGGGAAAGTCCTGCTCGATTTCTTGGCCGATTATGTAATTTATACCTATGTTTCTCTTCAAACGTCCCCACAGGTTCTCGATGGGATTTAAGTCGGGGCTTCTGGCAGTCCATGGGAGTACTATAATAGTAAGTTAGAGTAAGTTTATCCATTTCTTTATCTGTAGTGTTAATTAACAAGGTTTCTTGCTGATATATAAAGTGTTCGCCGTGTAATACATTATTTACTGTTGGCAGCATTATGTTTTCTAAGATACTTTGCTACTTAGTGCGGTCTAGATGATTTTCTATTTCCCAGATAACACCTGGACCTTCATCTGACATCCATCCCCATAGATGTATGTATGTACAGTGAAACCTGTTTAAAACGGAATCGACTGGGACCAAAATATTTTCCTTTATACACAGGTTTCCGTTTTACTCAGGTTATTATACATATGTATTAAAATACGAAATGCTAATGTTTCATTCAACCGTCCAATCTAAAGCATACCAACGCGTGAAATTCATTCAACATTTTAACGAATTTGCTAAAGTTCTAAGACAAAATAGGCAAGTATCTAGATCATATTGCAGAAAAAGGAACACATTTATACATACATACCTATTTTATTTTATTGATATAAATATATGTATGAACGTTACTTTATCAACGTCCGACTAAAGATCGAACATGTGTGCACAATTATGTGTATTCCCTTGTATTCCGTCTTCCTATTGAGTCGTTTTAACTAGTAATCCACACGTGTGATACATTTTTCAATAGACAAAGTGTTTCCTTCATAGGTGGCCGTCAGAAATGGTTTGTTTTCTAATCGTAAATCAAGCCAATGACCGTTGCCGGTCATTTGAAGTATGTAAACTCTGTTATTTATGGTGGAAACCGATTCCGTTTTATGGAGGCTCACAATACTTTTTGGTCTAAATTTATTAGTACGGTTTCGCGTTAAACAGGTTCCGTTTTAAAAAGGTACAGTTGCTATGTTTTTTTACGAGGACGATTCCGGACTATGAAAATTTTCCGCCTTAAACAGTTTTCCGTTTTATCAAGGGTCCGTCTTAGGCAGGTTTCACTGTATGTACTTACACTGAATCGTCCACCTCGTGTGCTTTCATACACATAACGCGAATTGAACCTATAATTTTTGGGTGATATACAAAAATCCTTCTTCGATTATCTGCGGGTTGAAATGTAGACGTGTCTGAAAAATAATGGTTTTCAAGAAATCTTCCTCTATTTTTCTTACATTACGATACTTACATAATACATGCCTAATTCACTTTTTTTAGCTGCCCGATATGATTTGATATTCACTTCTCTAATGCACGGTTTCTGAAACGTCAAGCACCAGTTATCTGCTCAGTATCTGGCGATTTAACAAAGACAGTCCTTGTTAAATTGCCAGATACCAAACAGATAACTGCTGTTTGACGTTTCAGAAACCGGGCATAAGTCTCTCTTTCTTGTTTGTTGTAGTTATACTGCCCGCGAAACCGGTAGCTGCTATAGCGGTGGACATTGTGGCAAATGGATTTGCATTTTTTTTGCAGGACGTCCTGTTGTCGGGTGCTTATTTTTGTTTCTGATATTTCCCGTGCACCATGGAAGATTCTACATTATCAGTTATATCCCACTTGGTTCTTAATCTACATAGGTATGGTGCTGAGGTTCAAATTTGACATATCAGCAACAAACTTTATGGACGAGCCATTGTCCAATAATGTTATAGGTCTTGTTCGCCCACGTGATGTTCACATTTTGGTTAAACTACCCAATAGTAAAATTAAAGTGCAATTCGTTTAATACTTAAGGGTGTACTGCTTGTAGTAGATTGTAGTCGCTGACGTGGAGAACATTTTATTAAGATTTTACTAAAACTACTGCTTCTTTGTTCACAAATATCTTCCTTATCATTAATGAAAATAAATAAAACTTTGGCTCGTTATATATACTAAGGTTAAATGGAGGTACCTACGAAATACATTTTCAAAAGTATATAATGTAGAATTATTAAAAAAATTAAAATTTGATTTTTAAATATGTGGTAAATATTTCAGGACAATTATTAGTATAAACGGGCTTCGTAGGTACCTCTGCCTATCTTCTTAGATCATACTTACCCAATCCTCGATGAAATATTTTATCAGATTTGGAAATAATGTTTGAAATACTTTTACTGTGTTATGAGATAGGAGCAGTAGATACACCCTTAAAATTCGTTGACGCGTTCATAAATGTATCAAAGGGTATGTATCAGTGCATTTGCAACACAGAACTTCTTTGCTTTTTGACTGAAAAATTGTCTAATTATGTAATTATATTTCTCATTTACGTAAAAAGGTATACGACTTATTTTCACTGTAAAATCATAAGTAATCATCATCGACAATATGTAATACTCTTTTTTATTCAGATGTCTACCTATTAAAAATCGTATATTTAAATAAAATTTATTGTATCGCTTGCCTTAACTTACAAACACACCTACTTTTGATTTTATCCTTAACATTTAGAGGTTTATAGTTAGGATTAGGGCTGGACGATACCGGTATTTTCGGTATCGGGTATCGATACCAATCGAGGTATCGATACTTTGGAATCGATACCTAAGTATCGTAGGTATCGATATCAACGTTATCCGAGGTATCGAAGGATCGATACCCGGAATGGTATCGAGTACTGGACGATGAATCGATACTTCGCCCAGCCCTAGTGGGCACACTCGCTATTGCAAACACTGACTGGGAGTCCTACACTATCATGTGCTATAGACCTAAGTACATGATGTCCATAAAGGATTTCCACCGACAAAAAAATTGGGAATTATTGTTATGAAATACACCCACATCTATATTCTAATATAGTTATTAAATTTTGAGGTACTCATGTTGAAATCTCAGCGGAATTCCTATACAATTTGGTAAATAATTTGTTACAAGTTCCACGAACTTCAAAGAAGTACATATATTATACCTAGCTAGTTTTCTTGCCTTAACTGGTCAACGTTAGTTTATATTAACTTTTAAGAAAATGTACTATTGTTCAGCTATTGCATATAATGTATATTTGCTACATAATTATTTATGCAGGTATCGTAGGCATCGATACTTAGGTATCGCAGGAATCGATACTTAGGTATCGTAGGGATTGATACTTAGGTATCGATACATAAGTACCGTAGGTATCGATACTTAAGTATCGTAGGTATCGATACCAACGTTATGCAAGGTATCGGAGGATCGATACCCGGGATGGTATCGAGTACTGGACGATGTATCGATACTTCGCCCAGCCCTAGTTAGGATATGATTTTTATCGACACATGACGAATTAAACAGGGAAGATTTTTATATCGCCAGAAATAAAATAAAAACTCAAAAGACAAGAAAATACTTATGCCATGAATAGACCATTCATGCATATAGACCATAGGCGAATTTTTGCGAACCAAATACATCCAAATATTTATATATTTACTCAAACAGGAAGTTTTTGCGTTTCTCTTTGCATTCGATGTATTTGCTTTTTGCGTCATTAATGACGTCATTGCTGCAAGGGTTTACTGAATTCTCCAAATATATCTACAAGGTGTTTGATGATGTTTGGTATATTATAGGTTATGTGGGGATAGTGAATGTTAATAATTGATCATGTCTAATTCAAACCAAGAACAATTAAATACGACTATTACGTATAGCCTAATTTTTTTATAATAACACAAACAAAAAAGTGATGCACATATGAAATTAAGGTTAACTCAGTGCTGTCAACAAAACGTCAAACTGACAAACAACTAAAAACTCCGTTTTTGTGGATGGATGAAATATATTTACTGTGACGTAACAATCAAGCAAACACTCATTAAATATTTGGAAACATATTTGCAACGTAAAAATTCGCCTCATATTATATTCTCTACATCATATGATCCTAATGATCAATGCGCTGGCTTGCATTTTACGCTTGGTAACAGGTCCATCAATATTTCGACCACGGTGAAAGGTGTTCCTCTTTTAAGTGTCTCAATTGTACATACATATGTATATGAACATTTTATTCGGAGAGCTACATACATACGATGCAATTATGTTTTTTATAACACTTTCACTAAAAGTAAGCAAAAGTTACAAGATCATAATAAAAGAGTATAAATAAAAAACATACGTTTTGTAGTCAAGTATTTTTTCATGTACAGTAAAACCTGTGTTAACGGACACCTGTATATATCGGCCACCTGTGATAACGGCCGCATTTACAAAGCGGCCACGGCCAGACGATCCCAACATTTTATGGCATAAAAGCAATATAATTTACCTCCCAATAACGGACGTCGTCCGTATCGAAAAATTTATAATTCACGTATTTGTTGTTCAGTCTAAAGAAGGTGACAGAATTTACTTGTAAGGGTTTATTGTTACACGGAGAAAAATTTATAGTATTTATAAGTATAAATATACTGCATTTTAGTATAATTTATTGCTATATATAGGACAGCAACACAGCATACTAAATTTAACAATAAATTTATTCCTGGAAATTAAGTACCCTATTATACTTCAATTTACTATATTTTATACTAACTTTAAGTAAATTGCTTGTACTACAATTAGCTATAATTTGTACTAACAGATTTACAAAACCTTTTCACAAATACAAAGACCGCGTCATACTGCATCTCATTCTTTTTACGTACGAGCGCCTTAAACCTTCTCTCTCTCATTTGATTAGTGTTCCAACGTGCATAAATTGAAACTACCTTTATTTAAAAACCAATATAAATACTTTTAAAAACCAATGAACTAGTTTTGCTAGATGTTATAAATTATTTTTATTTAAAAATGTCATCAAATGTAGCAAACCTTTTGTTTTAATCTTAAAACATTTTGTTTTAAGATTTTAGGAACAAAATTGTTGTTGGCCATTAAACACAGTGTTCGTAATTTTAATACAATTTATACTATTCATAAGTATAAATTTCTAAATAAAATGTTTTGCTGTCACATTTTTCTCAGTGTAGTTATAATGAAACAAGATAGAATTATTTTACAACAGCAGCTGATTGTAGAAGTTTCCGAAAACGCCTGTTCATTCGATCAGTTTAAGTTTATCGTTGTGTTTATGAAGTGTTTGAATATGTCGCTAAAAGGAAAACGTTCGTCACTGAAAGACAAAATTGATTTTATCGAGGAGAGTGACAAGTATAATTTAAGTTCGCGGAAGTTAGCGGAAAAATTTGGATTTGGAAAAACTCAAATTAGCGATACCGTAAAAAACAAAAGTAATAATAAAAGAATGTATGAAGAAGCTATTAATTTGAATCAGAAACGGACATTTTCTAAAACGGGTGGAGTAGCAGCAGATCAAGTTGTGTATAAGTGGTTCTGCATGGCTAGAAATAAAAACATTCTGAATCATTGATTAAACAAAAGGCGCTAGAGACAGCAAGAAATTTAAACATTGAGAATTTTGCTGCTTCAAATGGTTGGTAGAATGTTTCTGTCGAAGGCACAATATCACTTTTAAATCAATTTGTGGTGAGTCCGCTGATGTAAATTTGGAAGATGTAGAAGCTTGGGAATATAAATTACCATAAATTTTAAAGTATTATTTCCCGAAGCATATATTTAATGTTGACGAAATGGGTCTGCATTGTTGCGCCATGCCAAATAAAACTTTTGCATTAAAATTCGATAAATGGCAAAAAATTAGCAAAACAACGGTTAATTATTTTATTCTGCGTAAATATGGAAGGCGAGAAAGAAAACCCTTTAGTTATTTGAAAAACCCTTTAGTTATTTGAAAAAGTACAAATTCTCGGTGTTTTACGGGAAATTATATCGACAAATTACCTTTAGAGTGGGTGCATAACAAAAAGGCTTGGATGACATCAGATCTTATGACAAAATATATACAAATTTAGTTCACTTATATACATACATATGTGTATCCGTATTCTCTATTTTAAGTTTAAGTAAAATTTAAAATAATGTCCAAATGAATTTTATTTCTAAAAGAAAAATAATAATATCATGTGAACATATTTGCTTGGAATTTGGCGTGAGTAATATCCATCCCCTGTCTTTTGCGGACACCTTTGAATAACGGCCAACAATTTTGATTTTTTTAGTGGCCGTTAGTCACAGGTTTTACTGTATGTACATATTATGTATACATCATACATGCTGCCTGCTTATAGATAGCAAAACACATTGTTCCTTTATTTCTACTGTATTTTATTATTATAATGTAACTGCTGTACACGAATGTATTTTAAGAACATTATTTTTTAATGCCAATATTACTGGAACTGTCTGTTAATAAGAATAAGATACATATGTACCACGTTTGGATCGAGCGATTGACGATTGAATAAAGCAAGTCTTCTAAACAGTATTGCTAGAATTGTTATTTAATTGATTCTAACCAAAACAATCGAGGCGTTTTTACGCATTTCCATATTTTGTAAAACGCTAGAGTTCTGAAAGATGATTTAATAATTAAAAATGGAAAAATTCGTTAAATTATAAGTAGAAGTGATTATCTCTTAGATGAATTTTTCTTAACTGTAAATTTAATTTTTTTTTATGTACTTGTTTGTTACCTTTAAGTATGTATATTAAACTACAATATTACATTGTTTCGAAATGTTATTGTCACTTCTTCTAGCTCAGTTTAAAAATATAAATGCTGTTTCAAAATGCATACATACATATACCAACGGTACCTACTTGTTTTGCCAATTCTCGTTGAACTTTGAAATTAGATGACACATTCTCGTAATTGCGTATTGTGATATCTCATATTGAAATATATATGTATGTTTGTGAATTAATAACATCCGGTTAGCCTATAAAAGTTATAATGAAAATAACGTAAACAAAACAATCAGAATCAAATTTATTGAGGAATGATTTCCCAAGTTTTCGATTAAGACACACATAGGATGTGGTGCATATAATTACTAATTTGTTTGTGACGCAAATTTTTGTTCTGTGAAACATTGGAAACATAAATATATTAAAGATAATACAATAATATGTTTGGAAACGTGTAGAAACAAAAGAAAGGAGTAGATGTTATCTTTCATCTAAATAAATTTTAATGAAAACAGATAATCTAGGTTTAACTGTTCAAAGTTTAAGGTATTTAACCTTTTAATACTATGACCAATAATCACTTTGTAATTCTAATTACTTATCATATTTTGTTGGTACTTTCTTTGTTCAGCTATATTTACCTAACTGTTTTGTATCATGCTCCTTTATTAGGATTATTTATTTTTACTGTATCTTTATTTGTTATCAGGTTATATTTATACTATTGTTCGGTCATTCCAAAAATAGATTTATTTACCCATAAAAATTAGCTGGCACTAAATGACGATGACAACAATCATCGTCAGCGATAAATATAATGAGAAAGTTATAACTACACAATAATATCTTAAATATGCCCATCGTAGTAATTAGTATGCTACAATTTCTATATTATTTCCTAAATTTCAGTTAGGACAGTATAGTAGTGAGTGAATAAATTCTTGCAAGAAGTTTTAATGCATATGTGCATGATATATGCAGTCATCATAAAATAAGCAATATATTTTAAATTATTATAACTTTTTAACAAATTAAGCTAATAACAAAAAATAAATGAAATCTAATTGCGTAAGAAAATCGAGTGTGTCTAAGACAATTGCTCAATACAACCCAAATTTTGTTGTTGTAAGAGTTTGAACCTTTCCTTCAAATTGTACACAGCACTATTACAATATATTTAATTCATGTTGTTGGTTGTCGTCTAAGCACTAAACTTTTTAAATAATGCCACAACCGATAATCCGCTAGTTTCAGATCAGGTAATCTTGGTGACATTAAGCTGCGAAATGTTTGCTTAACACACGATCTTGAAAAACGTTAGTTAACAATTCTTTGGCTAGTCGGAAAATGTGTGGCTATGCCCCGATCTTTATGAAGAAACTTTGCAACTTGGACATCATCAATTCTTGGTCTTCCTGATCGTGGTACGTCTTTTATAGACCTTGTTCTTTCAAATTTTTGTATCAAAATGCGATTTTCGTTTGGTAGGGTACCGCTCCCAAACTCATTATCCTGTGAAATCTTGGTAATCTAGCGGAGTAATTTCTGCCGCATTCATAATAACCCTGAATTAAACTAATTTTTGTTTGGAAATCCATGCTATGACAGTTTGAATCGTTTGAACTCTACATTTACTTGAGTTTTAATTTCAAAATAAAACTGAATGATTTTCTGATTTTCGTGTGCTCGCGTCAACAATTGTAATGCCAACGCTTTTGTTTTCCATAGGTACAGTTAAATCCCATTCCTTAAGCAATTAGATTGCGTTTATTTTTTGTCATTAACTTAATTTGATAAAAAGTTATAATAAATTAAAATACATCGTTACTGTATGATAACCTTGTATTATAAATCTATTTTCTTTATTTTTATTGCGCAAATTTTGTACTACGTACAAATTTTTGTCACGCCCATTAAAATATTTCTTTCTTTCGATTTATGACTCTCATATGTATGCGTTTGATCTACCGCAGCATAAAAAGAACCTTTATAAATACGAAAATGCCGTGTGCTGAATTAACTCCGATTCAAAGTTTGTGAAAATACGTACATGTTGAATTTATTCGTAAAATTCCTTTTTTATCGAATAATAATAACTATTAACTGGCTAAAGTATAATTAATTTGTTAAATAGTATCTCTTTAGGTATGTTATTATAAAATGTAAACGTTTCTCAGTTTACTTTCTACAGGGAGCAGCAAAAGTATTCTTCCAGCTATGCAAACAAGGAATAAGTGTTTATAAAACTATGTTTACTGCTAATAGAAATATTTAACAGATGTCACGTAGAAGTACATCTATTTCAAATGTTCACCTGCCATACAAACAAATAAAATGTACATAGTGTGATTGTTATGTTATTTATTGGATAAACATGCACTATAAACGCAACGCAAAAGTATTCATACAGCTATTTTAAATACAAAATACAAAGTGATGGCAAAATTTAAATATTTTGTAACACCACCTTTGGCATCACTAACGGTCCTCAATCGTCTTTTTTGCTTCTAATGTGATGTTGCCTGATATGTTGTACTAGATGATGCCATAGATTTTCTATGGGGTTCATGTCGAGAGACTGGGGAGGTGTTTCAAGAAATTTTGGAGTATTATATAATAACCATTCTTGTACAGCTCATGCAGTGTTTGAGGTCG
>ML218573.1:0-15925 GCA_004785975.1 Popillia japonica
TTTTATTGCTTCAATGTACTTTTATCTATATCATTATATCTAAAAATATTTTGTCTAAATTTTTAAATCTCACCAGCACATAATAATGTAATGTGTTTATGGTTGCTATTGAAAAACGTCGTTTATTGTAGCCGTATATATTGTGATTATTAGATCATCTTATTATATTGCTTTTATGTAAAAGCTGGAATATTTGATTTAATTCCACAATTTTATTTTTTAGCTGTTTATCTTTTTCATTGCGTACTATATTGAACCTGTTGGAATAGTGGAGTAATTCTGTTACGTTAGGTTCACTAAGACTAATTTCCAAATTAAAAGTGTGTACAGAATAGGTAAGTACATGCAAGTGAAGACGCCGAATTAGAGTTTAAGTAATAATCCTTTTAATACACTAAGGATTTTAAACGAAATGTATATTTGAATGAAGAACTTTTAGATGAATTAGCCTAAATTACTAATTAAATTCTTTCCTATTTAAAATATATTGTTTACATGGTATGACAAGAGCTTGCGCCACCCATAAAAATATAAGTAAATATCTAATATCTAACTACTGAACACAATAATTATTTGGTTTTACTAATTCAAAAGTAATTGTTTGGTTTCCACATTGTTCTGGATTACGCAGTAAAATTAACAGACTTGTTAAAATTCTGTACAACTTACTCCCATTTCACAAATAATTTATATTGTACATCCACCTTGTTTCGATATCGCAACCATTCATCTTTCATCAAACATGTAATCGTCCAGAAAAAATAATGGTTTACAATTTCTTAAAATGTTATGCAAAAAAGTAGGAGCATGAAATTCCCTAATCAGGCTGACTAATAGCAAATGGAGTGCCAAACCCACCGTGCTCATAACTTCTGCTCAAGTTCTTCTCAACTGCCGAATATGCCTGTCCGGTATGACGCATATCCACCCACGCAAAAAAGGTAAACACTAGCTTCAATAAAATATGCAGTATAGTGGCAGGTTGCACGATACCCACCCCTTCACATCCCTGATTAACGCAGAAAAGCTCATGAACATACCGAGAACCTGAAACAAATCTTTGATCTTCGTCACTCAATATTTGGCCAAGAGTGCGGCCCTGGCAGAGTCAAATCTACACGCCAATTCGTAAGCCACGATCTGGATGAACCCCCGTCCCACTATCCCCTGCGAGAGGACCCACCAAACGGTGTTTCTAGTGGCTAGAGAATTTGGAAAATTCTTAACCACATCAGAACTGGAGTGGCTCCAGTAAAATCCAACTTAATCAAATGCGGTTTGCTGGGTAGAAATGACGACAAATGCGACCAGAACACCTTCTTCAGTACCCTGCCAGCTTCCATAGACGTACCGTCGACGAACTATGGCTCGCTGAACAAGAAGCATTGGACGTAGCCTAATACTGGGATAACTGCAGATTCCGGATACTAAAAAGTAAAGTAAGTTTAAGAAATGTTTGCGTCCTTTTGCCAAGGTAAGAAAAAAAATACAAATTCTATAAGGAAACGGTTTGGATAATGATTACCTATGTTGTATAAGGATAGAGTTACACAGGTAATTTGACTTAGTAAAATGCAGGATTTAAGTATTAGTTTAACTTCGTCTTCTTCAGCTTCGTCTTTATTTAGGCATTATATCCTGTGATTCTTCACCTCCTCCACCAGAAATTGATATCCAACTTTCTTTCCATCTCTTTGGAGGCCGCCCCGGGGCTCGTCGTCCTGGTGATTGTTAGTCACGTGCTATTCGAATAACTCGATAGACTAACTAAACCAGGAAATGTGTCCTATTTTGTTACAATGGTATCCAAGACGGAGTACCAACGTTTTCCTTTTTATTATTAACTAAAAGGTAATCTCTTACTTAGCTCCATAATAAGAAAAAAATATGCCCTTTAAATTCAGCGCAATAGGTAAAAAATATTCCTCTAAGAAGGATTGCTGGTCGAGAGAAGAACTAATATTTGAGAAATTTGGGTTGAGATTCAGGCAGGATATGTTGCTTTAACAGATATTGCAGAAGTGCATTAGCCACTACTTTACTAGCCAGGATAAGAAAAGATGGTGCATTACGTACTAACAAAAATATATATGTACTTCTACAGTCGTCAACTTCTATTGCTGTATGTAACAACAGTAGTGCACAGTGCAGTAGCAACAGTGCTGTAACAGTAACGATTCAGTCTACATTAAAAACGTGAAGATAAAAACAATTTCATTAGATAAATAGTGAACATAAACTTGTGAATTCCTAAACACACTAGAGCTACTACCGATCTACCGAGTAATGAATAATAAATAAATACATACATGTAACAATGATCTGTTTAACAATTAACAACCTCTCCTTTTCACAACAATATTTATGTACTGTTTATGTATACATACTTCAATCAATATAATACTTTTCATGCGAATGGAATTATTAACTAGTTGGTTGTTATTCTGTCGTTCGTCAACACACATATACCTACTGGTATATGTATACCTACTGCATCATTTTGAGCATATAGGCAGGAAGATGACTGAATTATGGCGTTTTAAGCAGCGATAAACGATTTCGTAAAATCTCACCCGGATAGGTGTTTTGACATAAATCAAAAATAATTACAGTATTAATTTTATCGTCCAAAACGACATATTTATCAATTTAATGTTTCGTTCATCACGCTATAACAACTCACATATAGAATATTCGTTCGGAGGAGTCAATGACATTGCACGCTTAGCCATGTTCACAACAGAAATTAATACATCTCGCTAGGTACATAAGTGTATTACGAACCTCTGTTTAGACGTGACTGAATCGATAAAGAACTTATTTCGTAATAAATAGGACGCATGGTGGACGTTTCAGAAGTAATGTCAATGTGACGTGTAGAGAAATATGTTTTCGATAATAGCTGAATGGTTATAAAAATGTTTCCTGATTGTGAAAATATGCTTCTTGTATCTTTGTGTTTTTAAGTCAAACGTTATATAGTCAGGCCATCAACATCATCATCATCATCGTCGTCGTCGATGTTATAATAATTTTCGGTAGTCCCGAATGATCGAGAAGGCGGTTGGTGACCGGTCAGGCCCCTGCACGCCATTGGCCGAACACCATTCCACTCAAACTACCGGTTGGTCCCCACACTTGTCCGGTCGCATAATAATGATAATAATAACAGTAGCTATAATGATGAGCCGCGACGATCAACGCGTAATTGCTAAAGACAGCATGGCCTCTCATGTAAAAAGGGCCGTATTCTTGCGTGGCAATTTTCCTTAATTCTCTTTATTTACTAAGCAATCATCTGCATTTGACTAATTAAAATATTGGGTAATAACATGTTGGTGGATTACTGAATTAGGAATTAACGAAATATGTACATCCAACGAATACAATCAATTTAATAGTGTGTATTCCTGTACTTGGATACTTAGATACCGCATAGAATTTTTGTCTTTGATTTTTTCTAAATGATAATGTGATAATGTTTGTCAAAACAGTCAACTAAAGATTTCATTAGAAACTGCATTATAATTCATTCGTCAATTACTAATCGTACGAGCAATATAGTCAACAATGAACGTTTAAGGGTGTTGGGTACAAAAAAAAGTAACTTGTTTATTACTGATTTTTTCATGTGAAATAGGATGTAAACATATTTCTAGTATGTTACAAAGAATAAAATAAAAGAGTAAATCGAAAAATAATGAGTATGGGATGACTTACGACTTAAAAAAGTCAACATTTTATTCCAATCCCAGAGCCATTGACAATGGTCTGATGGAACTGAGATTTTAATAAAACGTTTTGAAAACAGCAGTTATGTTAATGTCACTTTCTGTGTGGCTTTCAAAATATTTTATTTCCATAAATGATTTCTTTTTTGATTAAATAGCAATGACAAGCATTAGACGTATATCTTATACATGAACATTTAAAATCTCACTTCCATCGGACCATTGTGAATGGCTCTGGGATTAAAATAAAATGTCGACTTTTTTAACTCGTAAGTCATCCTATAGTTTTATACTTTTATTTTATTCCTTGTAACATACTCGAAAAATGTTTACACTCTACTGCACATGAAAAAATCAGTAATAAACAAGTTTGTTTATTGTACCCAACACCCTTAAAAATTAATGGAAAGGTACATCGAACAACGAAATAACTGTTTGTATGTGGTATTTTGCAATAGATTCTGTAGTACCTGCAAGTAGTCTGAAGTACACAGCCTGTATAATATTAATCGTTAATAATATTACAATATTGGTCTGCAAAACTGGAACTTCAAAATATTATAATAGTGTTATGTGGTGAATCTTAGAATCAATGGAGATTGTTATTACAAAAGAATTAAGCAAATTAATTAAGCAATAATAAAGCACACGTTTAATCTGTGTCATTATTTACCACCATATATGTTCATATTTTTCCAAACAATGAGAGTACCTACACAACAAGAACCTTAAATTCTTTTTTGACTTGAAGTACGTACCTGGTGTAACTGCATCTTTGTAAAACCTATTTGCCAAATAGCCGCAAAGCATGTTTGCATGCGTATGATGTAACACGTACCAAAATTACAAACGGCCAATATGCTTTTAATAGATATATGTATTAATTGATAGGGAATATGGACAGGTAGAGTGGTCTGATCAGTTTCAGCTGTAAATGCATAAGTTACTATGAAGCTGCACTACATGCAGCTATACCAGTTTCATGATTTCATCAAATAATTCTGTAATATTACTATTATACATTATTAGGATTACTTTGAGCGATATAATTTTATTGTGTTGTTCGTCTCAACATTAATTTCATTTAATAGCATAACATGAAATTTTCTTTTAAGATATGACATACGAAAAATTGAAGAATGATAATTGTAAGAGAGGACTACCACCGTTGCAAACTAAAGTGAGTACCGTTTCCTTGAATAGGCCTTCTTACGCATTAATTCATAGAGTAGTAGATATTAGCCATACTTACACGCTAAAGATTAAAGAAATATGAAAATGAAATAATAGCAAAATATCAAGGAAGTTTTAAAGAAGGGAAATCGACAGCTGACCGAATATTTACGCTGAAAACAATATAGCACAATAGTTATGAACAAAACCTAGCCCTGTATGTTCATGCTATTTCATAGAGTTTAAACAGGCGTATGATTCCATCACCAGGAAGTGTTTGATGGAACTCTGGGAATACCAAATAAATTAGTAAAGCTGGTAGAAATGACTCTGAAACAAACAAATAGCAAAGTCTTACTGGAAGGAAGATTCTGAAAGACAAGTTGATTCACTCTCGACAAATTTATTTATCTAACTTATTTAACTTCTTGACGTTGTGAGAAGAAAAAGCAAAATACAAAGAGCAGATTTAATTTACCATCATAAGGAACAATGCACTGCGTACGCCAACGGCATAGTACTGTTGATACGATCAAAAACAGAACTGGCAAATGTTTCCAAAAGTTGATGAAAAAAGCAAACTAACTGCGACTACAAGTATGTATATGGAGGTGAGAGGTGAGGTTACAGAAAATAATATATACGTAATCTTTAAGATGTGTGGAAAATATAAGCTCGAAAGAGTCAAGCAGTTTCAATACTTGCGAACCATCAATAAGTACCCATAAAGATCATGAAGACGTGGAGAAATACTAGAGAATATTAAAAGGTAACAGAGTAGTGCAGTCATCATCAAAAATGCTAAAGGCAAGAAATATATCCAGGGCAGCCAAGATAAGGTACGTCCAGTGGTTTCGTGAAACTATATTCGAAATTTGGAAACGAAAAGTTCTAAGACAGATATTTGGAGGAGTTAGAGATTGGCATGGGCAGTGGAGAAGGTGAACAAATAAGAGAAGGAAATACCAACCAATAATAGTAAATAAAATTAAGGTCCAGAGAAGTAGGTGCCTGGGACATACCTGGGACATACCATTAGTATGACACATATAGACACACATAGACACGTGTTGAAGTATTTACGGTTCACGATATGTTTTCGTAAAATAGTCTTTCTGCATAGTATTAACTGGGTTGTTCTTATTATAGAATAATGCCAAGGACTTATAGAAAGCCGATTGGAAGTCGACAGTACAAAAATTATTCAGATGCAATGATTGAAAATGCGCTGCGATCTATATTAGTCGGACGTTTAACGATTCGTGGCGCTGGAAAAGAATTTAAAATCCCCTATGAGTCTTTACAATAGGTATAAAGGACAACCCATAAATAAACCTGAAGTCTGAAAAGGCTATACTTAAAGCATCAGCAAAGTGTGTGGAATGGGCGTTTCCTCTTAGTCTCTGACTTGCGTATGTTCGCGAAAGCTTGTTTAGACCGAACTGGGCGAATTGTTGCCAAATTTTCCAATAATGGGCCCGCTATTGACTGGGCCTACTCGGTTTTACGACGTCATCAGGATTCTTACAGTCAGCGAGTTGCAGCTAATATAAAAAGGGCTCGAGCTGGAGTTTCAAAAAAAACTATAGAAGAATATTTTAAACATTTCGAACGTACCTAGTAGTAATATTTTTAACTACGACGAGTCAAATTTAACCGACGACCCGGAGAAGAAACGCTATATATATCGACGAGGAGTCAAGTATCCAGAAAAAATAATCAAGTTTTCAAAAAGCTGTACGTCTATCATGGTTTGTGGGTCTGCAAATGGTATTCTTTTACCACCTTATGTGATATACAACAGCACACATCTATATGAGACTTGGAAGGAGAGAGAACCGTGCGACTCACCGTGTTGCAATGAACCATGTTGCTCACATGGAACTAGGTATAACCAAACTGCAAGTGGCTGGATTGACAGCGTAACATTCCGGGATTGGTTCATGACATGTTTTTTGCCACACGCGAAAAGACTAAACGGTCGTAAAGTGTTAATTGGAGACAATTTGTCGTCTCATATCGATGATGTGTTACGACTATGTGAAGAAAACGATATCAATTTTGATCGTTTGGTACCACACTCGACCCATCTGCTTCAGCCTTTGGCCGTAGCATTTTTTCGTCCACTAAAAGAGGCATGGCGAGGTACATTAACGGAATGGAAACTTGAGAACTTCAGGCTGACCACTTTTCCAATAGACGCATTTTCGAATTTCCTCAACAAGACACTTCTAAGAATGGACGAAACAAAACCGAAAAAAATATGGTAGCCCCGCTGGATAATGAAAACGGTGCTATCAAACGAAATCTAATAAGTGCATTTAATGCAAGAGGAATATTGCCGTTTAACCGTTTCAGGTGTACAAGCGCTTACTATCTGATGATAGTCACGTTGAGGCTGAAACTGAGAGCGTTCTGACTGAACTATTAAGAACTCAAAGGTTTGGAGAATCATCCCATACTGTAAAAAGAAAGAAAAGCCTAAATGTTGCTGCTGGAAAGAGCATTTCGACAGCGGAGTTAATAGATGATCCCTCGCCAAGTGTAGAAAGAAAGCGGAAGACAAAGAAAACCAATCAGCCGATTGACACACCACTTGGAGAAAACATATCTGATGACAATGAGACTGTAGAGGAAACATTCGAAGAAGAGAAAAATGCATGAAGAGGAAGAAGATAATAGATTGACCGAGGGTCGTTATGTATTGACAACATTTACTTCTCAACGAGGAAAAAAACCTATCGTTAGGTATGTTACATTAACGAAACCACTCCGCTGGTAGTTACCGGCTTAGAATCGTGCCTAAACAAAATTACATTCAGATTAATTAAAGACGATATTTCTGAAATTGAACAGTCTGCTATTGTTGCATACCTGCCTATGCTTACCTTTCAAGAAGGGACTGAATTGGTCGTGTTTCCATACGAGATCAATGTTAATGAGGTTTAGAGCTTAAGAATTTGTGTGTTTTAAAATGTTAATTTAAAATAAACTAAAACATTATTTTTGTCTATATCAAAGTCAGCCCAAGTGTCTTCATTAAAAAAACCTGCGGATAGATTTCAGATTTTTTTTAAATTTTATGTTCATTTTGGGATTACTTTCAAATGACATGGAAATATGCATGGTGATCAAAGTAACCCCGATCAGTGTATAAATTTGATCAAGTGGTTTAATTTTTTTTTCTCAAAAACTAAATAAATTGATAATTTTTTAAGTTAAGTTTATGGTAGAAGACAAAAAACCGACATTTTGGTTTATTTTACGTATTTTCTGCCAATTTATACAGAAGATAGAAGAGTTTTTAAAATATAAATTGATCAAAGTAACCCCATTGTACGGTTTGCATTTTACATTTCACAACACTCAGCTCAGCAACACTTGCTTTATTTAGGAATATCTAAAAATATACAGTGTAAGCCACTCAAAACAAAATGTGTTTTTGTGGATATATAGAAACCAGTCTGTTGAATTGTTTATGTTTTCACTATTTTAATTAGAATAAAAGTCATCGCCAAAGTCGTAGTTCCAATAATATGATGTTAGCTATAGTGAACTTACCCCTGTCAGTAGTTCTAAATGTACATAGTTTATGTTTGTTAATTGCTTCGGTTAATCTTGTACCTACGTGAAACATGTTTTCATTTCTATGAAGGTACACATATTGCATATAATTGCATGTCCCATTTTTTCTTCTATTGATGAAGAAAATATTCAAGATCTTAGTCTGACAATACGTTACTAGTATAAAAATCATTCCGTTAATACAGCTCAATTGAGAGTCCTATGCTTCCTTACACGTAGTGTCGAATCTAATCAAAAACCAGCGGTAAATTTCTTCTTATGTATGTATCTACATCGGTTATCTATTGTTAGATAATCGTGTAACAACATATCACATATCTCGGAAGAAGCTAGAAAATCTCCACGGGCTTAGATAGAGGTAATAAACTTCGTAGCTATTGCATCGTATTCTAATATCGGTTTAGAAGACTTTTTCATCATGACACACAACGCATACCAAAGTGCATTGAATTTGGACATATTTATGAATACCAGTTTATAAAATCTTCCTCTGCTCGTCCATAGATTGTTCCGCGCCCTCTTGTCGTTCGTAAATGTTACTAATCCTTTTGGCTAGCTGGCACGTACACATACAGACAGTTAACACAAGACTATACATCTCGAGAGAGGTTAAATTAAAAGTTAATTAAATTAACTATACTCTTCTCATCTAACAACGTATTATTATGCGTAATTATAATGACGATTTACATAAGAATAATTTGTTGACTGATTGGGAAGACAGTTTTATCAATATTGCCTTTGAATTTTAATTATTTTTCGGGATAAAGTCGTATAATTTAAGTCGATTTATAATTCCTTTAAAACCCGTTTAAGTTTGCGCATAATATCTATTAATACTTTAGCTCTCCATCTTTGTTACATAAATGGAAAAATTAAATTAATATTTCTTAAGCTGCCTACTAATGTTAAATTGGAGGTAAAATACTTTTTGAATTATGTTGTGGTTACGTAGAAGTATATACATACATTTAATATATGTACTTTGTATCTTTGAACAATTTAAAGTGATACCGAGGCAAAAGCAGACTATTTTTTGTCTCATTTTTGTCTTAAGTTAATGTAATAGAAATCATAGACTTTTCTTAATTACTATCGCTAGTCATGACGGATAAATACATCCACAGTTAGTTCATGTTTTGTTCTGTGTTTAGAGTTTTTCTAAAAACATATAAATATTTAATTCGTATTAATAAGCCATCAATTTATCATTCCGTCGTGGACATTAGTAGAAGAAATTTATATACAAGCATGTATTATGTGTATGAATTTTTATTGATTCCAACAGGCAACTCGATTTTATAGCCATATATGTACTGATTCGCTTCATTTGAGGATTTAAAATTTCCAGCACGATATCCAATATAACATGTGCTGCAACTAGTTGCATAAATAGAACAATAAATAGAGAAATAAAGGTTTTATGTAAAAAGTAGTTCGTTAATTCATTGCTGTTAGTAATTTCTGGAATAATAATTATTAGATATTGTAGTTTGTATTAAACATGAAAGATATTAATCACTGACAAAAGACCGTCTTATTAGACTTGTAAGAGGTTATATGACGTAACACAAAAGAATTCATATACGGTCATTATATTGCCTCTCTGGTACATGCCTCAACTTGCTATTAGAACGATTTCATGCATTACACACAGATTTATAAAATCATTATAGGTGTCCTTGGTCCATATATCCTGAATAACAGGTAGGTTGTACTCTTGCTAACGTTCTTATGTAATATGCTGTTGTAATATTATTAAGAATTGTATTTAATACAATATCGTTTTTATTTCGGTGTCTAAATTGTTGTATTCATGTAGCCCTACTTTGGTGCAATTCATATTCATAAAATTCAGAATAAGTAGAATATCAACAATTTTAACACAGAATTAATCATTAATCAGCAGAGCCTTTTGTCGACTTCTACAGGGTGTTACAGAATAAGTATTCCTAATTTTCAGAAATGATAGAGGACACTTAAATAAATATTTTTTTTATTATACCTGCATTACAATGTTGGTATCTCGAACGCATTTGCGTGCGAAAACGAACCATTAAAACACCGGGGTGTTTTAAAGTCGCCTAGGCAACAACAAGTTTACATATGTCATAAGACAGTAATGACAGTAATCGCGCCACAATAGCATCAATGTTTCGTCCACAGTGTGGTAATTCTTCTTCGTCATCCAAGCCAATAATTTCTCATATTATTTATAATATGCAATTTTTGATTGACACCCTGTATATAAACATGTATTACAAACTCTAACAGTATTTTAGAATAATATTAAGATAACCTTTTCTACATTGTTTAGTAATATATAATTTACATATTTGACTTATCTAATTATTTTACTAAAGTATTAGTCAAGCTGCTATCTTAGTTTCTCTGTCCTTCTTCTCCCATGAACTGCGAGTTTTTGCATCTTCTCAACCTCATCGAACTTTTTACCTATTCTCTGTGATAGGGTGTAAGTGTGCAGAACGCAAACTCACGATAGTGTCGTATTATACAGGTATGCCTTGTGACAATGAGTTTAGAGGCACGCCTTCCCGATACCAGACTACGATAAAGAGCTAACTTTATATGCATGAATGTCATTACTGTGTCCACTATGCATCGGTAGCAGGACGCGGCTTTGCACGTAGTGTAAGGCCCTCGTAGGTCGTTGCACAAATGTTCACCGCTTCGACATAAAATTACAACTCGCCACTAGTGCCTTTATATCCTTGTCCTGTACAGAAGATGGAACGGAGCTGTCCGTACTGCAGCGACCTATCGTTACGGACAGATCTAAAACCGTTAACTAAAAATGCAGGGGTAAATACGCGAACGACATCCTTGACGTTTCTTAATTATGTCGCTTTGTTTTTCATCCAATTACAATCGAAAATACTTCTGAATTAAGTCACGCTGCACATGGAGATCGATGTATCCGACATTGGGAGTACAAACGTCGTGCTACAATTTAGCAATTTTGAAGATAGCTATATTTAAGTAAACTAGATGAATGAATGATACATAAACTGTCGTCATTATCATTGGCAGCGTCTATTTTGGGTATAGTATTTTGCTCCGCCAATTTTTAGCTCTTTTTTGCGATCAAAAAATGTACAGCTTATCTAAAATGTACACAACTTTATTACATAATGTAATAGTTTTTACATTCATAATATTCATATAGTAACACCTGTAGACTACCAAATCTAATTTGGTTGGTAAGAACCTATAAAGTAGGTATCAATATATGAATTATAAATATATTACAAAGTTGTGTTCAAACGCATAGCAGGAATTTTACTGTATCTATAAGAAACAAAGAACAATTTATCCATATAAACTAAGATGCTGTTTGAATTAAGGAAGGCAGATTAAAGGAGGCGATTTTGCGAGTAATGGCTCAGATAGAAATTGAACCGGAATGGTTCAATTTCCGTACTTCATGAACGAGGCACATTTTACTTTGAATGACGGAGTCAATACTCAAAACTGTAGAATCTGGCCTGTCAAAAATCCACAAGAAATCGTTCATTTATAGCTGATTTTATCATTGGTCCGTATTTCTACGAGAAAATTCCGAAAGGCGAAGCCAAATCTGTAACTGTTGACAGTGAACGAAACTTGCAAATGTTATTCTATAGCTGCAAAACGAGCACCATGTACTTGAAATCGTCACTTTTAGGCAGGATGGGGCACTTTGCACATTTTCCGACGAATCACTTTTAACCAACATTTTTCCAGATCGTGTATTAAACATACGTTTTGCAAATTCATGGCCAACGCAAGAATCCGAAGATCAGGTGATTTTGGAATAAACCCGAACCGCTAATTCTCTAATAATCAGAGGTGGACCGATCTTAGTGCTACGGCCACCGACCCTGTTGAGACAAACTGTCTATTTAGGACCTATTTTACTAAAATTCATATTCGACAAGCCGCCAAGTCTATAGATTGTTTCTTTCAGCCGCAGCACATTGGATCTTTGGATAGCATATCTGAACCTTTAGCGCTTTTTTTTGTTGTGTTATGGATTAACACAATAATTGAGGAAAACTTAACGATGGTTTCGCCAATTCAAGACCTCGATTCCTAACAGTGAAAACCTCGGAAGTTTTAGCTGCTAATGTTATAAATGTTAAATAATCGTTTTTCGTTTTTCTTCCACGACGGATGTCTTTTTAGAAACATTACTCATTTTTTTGTTTCTATTTTGCTGAAAATAGAAAAGTACCATTACAACTTGGGAAATGCAGTAATAAGGGCTGTTGTGACCTGACGTCGTAATCAACGAATTTAGAAAGCAAAATTTAGTGCTAGCATTAGATATGAAAACTTGCAATAGAACCAAATCTTCAGTGTAAGCTGTCGTACGTGCCACGTTTCCTTCTATTTCAAGATTTATAAAGCAATTTCGAAATAACAGTTTTTGCATACTGATCTTATCTAGAACCTTCCAGCTAATTAAAGTACAATATTTCAATCTTTAAAATCGTCTATTATTAATAATTACGTTGAACTGACTAAAACAAAAAAATATGTTTTAGTGTTTCTGAAATAAAAAAAAAACTAGCGCTCAAGATAAGTTATAAAACAGTTTTACTCTTCTAACTTTTTGACTCAGATATCATGCTTTGTCAGTAGTACTAAATAGATAACGCTAATGTACCTTGATGCGCTCGTCACATTCCAATGTGATATTTAATAAATATACATAAACACCAAGCTGTTGCGCTTACAAATCATAGCCGGAGAGTGAAAATATCGGCATCTTTAGTATTCGTGCCACGAATCATTCGGTTATTTATTGTATTTTTATTCTTGTACAGACGGGAGCAGTGATCTACAGTCGAAGAAAATATGTTATTGCCATTTGAGATTTAAATATTATTTATTGTTTGCGACTCAAAACAATAAAGGTTGTACATGTCACTACAGTTTTGTCAACACACAAAATACATAAAGAAATAGGAGTTCACTATTATGGATATTGTGTTTAATGTTAAGCGTTTTATCTAGATATGGCATTAGTTTTGAAATGTATTGTACTTTCAGATATTAAAACAGTGACAGAAGAATAATTTGACATTTATTTATTCCAATCATGCCTTCTATTGTTGCAAAGTGTTGATCAACTGCATTTTTATTAACTGCTTATGTACACTGTTCCGTTCTATCCATTCGACTAAGAATATGAATAGTATACAGATATCTGCCATATATGCTTTTTATAGGATTATTTGCAAACAAAAGAGAATTTAATTATTAAAATATACTGGAACACCCAAATTTTTAGTTCATCTTCTGGGTTTTTACAGGTCAACGATCACACTAGCAGAAATTTAATTAGCAAACATTGAAGCGAAAAGTCAAGGTAAGTACATATGTAGAAGTTGTTTAATATATCAGTAAACGTATTTAGACAAAGTGATTTTTAATTTATTATCAATTAGATACGAATATCTATTGGAGTACTTCAGGATCGTGTCATAATATATAGGCTTTCTCAAACGTAAGGGGTAATTTGAATAATTAATATTTTCACTAATATTTATAATGTAAAATTAATACTAGTACCATTTTTTTAAGTATCCCATGGGCGGATGACACCGTGCGGCCGTTCGGCCAGAAAGGCCTATTGTGCTCCGATATCGTTTAGGCCTTCCATCCCAGTTGCACCTGTGGGAAAAAGTATGCGAACTGGTCGAGAGTTAATTTCTCTAGTTTGGGTTCGTCCAATCTCGCGACCCCAAAATAGCGCCGCCTTTCCATGTCCCATGCAGGGCAGTCGGAAAGGAGATGCACGGGCGTTTCCTCCACCCCGCAGCTTCTGCACTGGGGAGAGTTTGCTAAGCCCATGCGAAACAGGTGATTGTTCAGTGTGCAGTGCCCAGTCAGGATATCTGTTAGCATCCTGCTCATAGAGACGGCTTTACGGAGCCTGCCCTGATACGGGTTAACATCCAAGATTTTGCAGTGTCCCATTCCAGTGTGTCCCCTCCAGTGGGACCGGTGTCTGGCAGGCGTTCTGACGAAAGCCCTGACGCTACCATAGGAACTCCCACACGTCGGTTTCGAACCTATGTGTAGTCGTTCACTGGCTGCTCTGACTAACTCGTCAGCAATTTCATTCTCCTTGATCTCGGAGTGGTCCGGCACCCATCTCAACGTAACGCTGTGAAGTTCAGCCAGTTATTTCAGCTTGCTGTGGCAGTTTAAAACTACTTCGAAATCAAATTTGACAGCTTGTAGGGCCTTGAGGCCACTCTGACTGTCCGATAAAATTTCCACCACTTCATTCCCATGCGAAGAGGTTAAGATTCCTTCCGCGCACGTCTGAATGGCTACAATTTCGGCCTGGAAGACGGAAGGGGAGACCCCAGGCTGATGGATTCACCATGTGGCTCCCGGGCTTTCCAGATTCCAATGCCCGTGCCATTTGGCGTTTTGGAGGCATCTACAAACCAACGTTGAAGCTCTCGCTTGCGTTTGCGGATGTCGGTTATAGCAGTCTCCCTGGTGGGGATAACTGCTTTGTAGTTTCTAGTGAAACTAAAGATGGCCGGGATCCTGTCCGGCCTAACGGACAGTAGTGCCGTATTTTCGATGTAGGTGAAAATGCCCGTATGGTCACTAGTACTACTAGTACCATGCTAGATGGATAAAGGAATTTATTTGTTATCTTTTGGTCGTCATAGCAACAAACTCGTTTACAAACAAGTGCATGTTATGACATTGCATGTCTCAAATTACACCACTTTTTTGTTATCGGGTTGGCGGAGGATTTGTTTGTAGAAAGGAATGGTATTTGTCTCTGCAAACTCGCATTGGACTTGTTCAATGCTATTATGAATGTGAACGGAGTTTTATGGCAGGCTTAAGACAATTTCGTATATTAAATAGTTTAAGAGACGGGCCATGTTGCGTGAGTGCTTTTCAAAAAATCATTGCAAAATTTGAGGCAACTGGTCCTGTGATGGATAGAAAGAAATCAGGAAAACCTTCTGTCATCACTGATATTGTAGTCGCGGAAGTTTTACAAGAAACCCAAGACTTAGCATAAGAAAACGAATATAGAACATCTAGTGTTACTAAGCAGTTGGACGTTTGGAGTTAAGTAAGACTGTATGACGAATTCTTAGAAATGAAGTTGAAATGTATTTATATAAGTTGCATGTCCTATTTGAACTAAAACAAGCTGATAGGATCGAAAGAAATTATTTCGCCAGACAAACAATAGCAGAAATTCAAGTGATGAATCCACAGTGATTGAAAAGAGTTTTTTGGACATATTTTGAACATAATTTCCTCAATAAATAACGTATGTTATTAACGTAATACTGTACGTCGTAGTCCACCGTTCTATGTAAGATGCAAAAAGTAATAAACTATTACTTATAAATAGTCATAATTAATACAAATTATTAAACTTTCTA